>OY856412.1:248269243-248421743 GCA_963693085.1 Alisma plantago-aquatica | reverse complement strand
TATACCTAGTTACACAGCTCATTTTTGCTTCAATCATATTCAACATGTTGTTGTTTTTTATTGCAATTTGGTTCATTTTGTCATTTATATTTGCTTGTAATTTTTCAAAGGAGAACGGTTTAATTTTTCAATCATATTTGATTGTGATTGAGAGAACCCCCTCCCCTACCAAACTGCCAGGTCGTCTTTTCCTATGTCGGATTGTGAGATACAAGGATGCTCAAAATGCAAATCTAATTAAAACATTAACTATTAGCAACTGATGGGTCACTTTCCTATACCAAAAAGGAAACCTAAGAAACATATCCTAAACATAAATAAACACTCTCTCTACGAGTACCTATCTATTTGTTCTCCCAAACAAAAAGGAAAACACCGTTTAATCTGTTTGTAATTAGATTTTACAAGTCCTGAAAGTCGCCTCAACGTAGAATCATCCCTACAACATTATTAAATATATTTTTTAAGATGCAAGACGCGCATAATGTATTGAACACAATCATATATGTCTAATTTCGTAAATAATCAAACTAAATTAGTATTACTACTCCGAATTTCACCAAATCAAGACATAACTATTATGTCACAAAGTATCAATATTAAAATCCACTTATTCACCTATATAAGCACCTCAAGGATGGAAATTTCATACCCTCATATATAATATCTTTTTTATCCATCCAAAAATCTTCAAGATCAGATAGAACATTATTATCAAGATCTCAATCAATACTTAATTTTACTTGAACCTCTATAAAGTCATAATGTGGTCATATACGTTCAGCCCTATCCCTCTAACTAAAAAGGGCTTAAAATATGAGTGAAATATATTATAGTTGGGCATGAATTTCTCAATCTCAACCAACAAAAAATTCATCAATGTCATCATCATTCTGATTTTTGCTTTGACCTTGCCCTGAAAGTTGTTCACATTCTTCTGATAAGTTGTATTGTGGGTGAACCTAGATGACCGACCTCAAAGATGGACCTTCAACTCAAATTTGTTCATGTTCTTCAACTCAAATTTCACAATGTTAATCCTGGAACAAACGACCAACTTCCTTGTTCATTGGCTCATATGGTAGCCAAGGACTACAAAGATGGACCTTCATCATCCTAAGATGGGGGGTTATGAGGGTTATGAACTTCTAATTTGTGCATATATTTGTCATACATTTGTGCTTGCATATATGAACAAATCTTTTGCTTGCATATATTTGTCATATCTATTATTGTGTTTGTTGGCCTAGAAACCCGTCCAAGATTTACTCATTAGGAGTAAATCTTGGATAGTCCCCGGTTTGGGACTGTTCTTGAACACCTAATCTCACTTAGGATGTAAGTGTATAATGTGTATTGGGTTTTCGAGAAGATTTCGGTAGCATATCCCCGTTTGTTCTCTAAGTACATATGTACTTAGAGAACATCGGGGAAATGCTGCCGAAATTTTCTTGAAAACCAAATACACATTATACACTTACTAGTGAGATTAGGTGTTCAAGGATGGGATAGGTGGTACACATTTATTATATATAAGAATGACATCAAATGTATTTGTTGGCCTAGAAACCCATCCAAGATTGACTCATTAGGAGTAAATCTTGGATAGTCCCCGGTTTGGGACTGTTCTTGAACACCTAATCTCACTTAGGATGTAAGTGTATAATGTGTATTGGGTTTTCGAGAAAATTTTGGTAGAATTTCCCCGTTTGTTCTCTAAGTACATATGTACTTAGAGAACAGCGGGGAAATGCTGCCGAAATTTTCTTGAAAACCAAATACACATTATACACTTACTAGTGAGATTAGGTGTTCAAGGATGGGATAGGTGGTACACATTTATTATATATAAGAATGACATCAAATGTATTTGTTGGCCTAGAAACCCATCCAAGATTGACTCATTAGGAGTAAATCTTGGATAGTCCCCGGTTTGGGACTGTTCTTGAACACCTAATCTCACTTAGGATGTAAGTGTATAATGTGTATTGGGTTTTCGAGAAAATTTCGGTAGCATTTCCCCGTTTGTTCTCTAAGTACATATGTACTTAGAGAACAGCGGGGAAATGCTGCCGAAATTTTCTTGAAAACCAAATATACATTATACACTTACTAGTGAGATTAGGTGTTCAAGGATGGGATAGGTGGTACACATTTATTATATATAAGAATGACATCACATTATACGCTTAGGATGTAAGTGTATACCCTAATCTTTTCCTAATATATACTTGTTTCCTAATATATACTTGTTTTCTCTGATCATAGAATGGATAGATCATGGATGTCCATTCGTAATCGTTGCACCCCAGAGTTTATATCTGGTCTTGATCAGTTTATTAGATTTGCCGAGGAACATAGGAAAAAACCTACAGATAGGTTCTACTGTCCATGTAGGCATTGCGGTAACAACTTGAAAGTCAACACTGGTGAGGAAATCAAAAGTCATGTCATGTGCAACGGGATTGTACAAGGCTATACAGAATGGCACTGGCATGGAGAGATTTCAAAATCGAAACCAGTAGATGTTGATAGCAGTGCTTGGGTGGAAGAAGAAATTGCCTCTGATGACGTAAATGTGAACGAACCAGTTCCAGCAGACATCGTTGATGCGATGCTGGATAGTTGTAGGGTAGAGCACACCGATCCACCTCCTATCTTTACAAACATTGTGCATGATGTTGAGATACCGTTATACACAAGCAAAACAAGAAGGGTGAAATAAAGAAGCCTATAACTGCTGAGGCAGCTGCAAAAATGGTAAAATACAACTCTTAGAGAAATCGTTTGAATATTGCTTATTTGTGGTGTTAACTTACCAATTTCTGTTTATGGTGATTAGCGGGAGCTGCACGAGAAGAGGAAACAAGGCACGTTCATCCCTCAGGGCACAAGGGATGAATTGACAGTTGCTCTGGGTAACCCAGAGCATCCTGGACGTGTTAGAGGTGCCGGCGCTGGTGTTGGCATCAAAGCATTCTTTGGGCCATCCCAGCGCAAACCCAGAGCGGGATTTTCTCAAGAAGAGGTAACCTATTCTTTTTTTAGAATGTTACTGCAAAAGGAAATTCATTAATAAGAAGCTAATGTTTCTTTTATCCATGTATAGGAGAATAAGAGAGTTGAGGATTTAGTTGCTAAGAAGATCAACGATGTAGTTGCTGAGAAGGTCAAGGAAGAATTGCTACGGTGGCAGGCATCTCAGGCTTCCAATACGCCTATGGCGACCCACTCTTCTCCTGATGCACAGACTGCGAGTAATCCTGGAGACCCATCGCCTAGCACGTCTGCTGTAAGTATTGTTTATGACATTGTAGTTAGTCTTTTCAAGTTGTTATGTTTTCAAGATGATATGTATATATGTATAATATTCTTTACGTAAATTTGTAGGCATTGAAGCCATGCCGCTTAAGAATGCAAGACTACGTTGTTGCAGAGGCGCAGGCTTACCCGTCCCTTCCTGGGGCAATGTTTCACGGGACTCCAATGCCACAGGGCTACATTCGTGTGAGCCCGATACGTGTGTTACCTGATTGGAGAGAAGCTACATTGCCATATCCCCACCCGGATATTGATAGACTTGCTGATGCAGAAGGCGGGGTGATATTGTGGCCCAAAGCAGATGTCGTCTACACGACTGAAATTGTAAGATAAATTTACATTGATTTAGACTGTTAATGTGTATATATGATGTCAACTGATCTGAAATTATATGTACAGGTTAAAAAGAAGACACCCGGAGCACCTAGGCCTCCACTTCCACTTCCCGCATTACGCGATTGGGTTCCAACTGACCTAACATACCCGTTAGGTCCTGCTTGTAGGGGAATGGCATGTTGGCTACGGGCACATAATGTACATTGCCCTATAATTATTTCTTTAGATGCAGATTATGCAGGTCAATCATACGATAGCTCTTTATTTATACAAGATATTATTGAGCTGTTTATGTATGATTGGCTGAATACATCAATGATAGAGACATGGATAAGGTGAGATCTTGTTTATACATCCATATACCTTGTGTAAGATCCGGTGATCTGGTTTCTTATATATTAATGCATACGCCTATATGTTTTGCAGCTACCTAGTCGAAGATCATTGCAAACAATTTGCATTTGATCATGTGGGATTTTTGATTCCATCATTGATTAGTTTGGTAGCTAAAGACCCTAATAATGTTCAACAATACTGTATAGATGCTTTTACAATTTTTGGTCAACAAAAGAAGACGATAATAATAGCTCCATTCAATGTCAAGTAAGTTTACTTTATTTATAATTTGGACTTAAGAAAATTCCATTTTTATTTTGCATTTTGAGTTATTAATTGTTAACTTCTTACTTCTAGCGGTAGACATTGGGAGTTACTAGTTATTGTCCCCGAGACATTCACTGTTTATTATCTAGATCCTGCGGGGAGTACATTGAACACTAAAATTGGACACATAATGAGAATGCCATTATTCTGGTGAGAAATATTTCATTTTTATATCCGTTAACATCTTTTATTACATTACTATTTACTTATGCAATTTATTGTGTTATATTAACATGTAGGGGTTTAGATGCATTCAAAAAGGCTGGAGGAACGGTCCCAAGGAAAAAGAACCAGCCAATAAATTGGCAGAACGTACAAGTAAGTTCCCGACTCGAATATATATATTATTGATGTGAATTGTGCTTAGTTGTATTATTTTGTATGTTTCAATTTATAGTGTGCTACACAAGACAATGGCTGGGCATGCGCATACTATGTGATGCGATTTATGCAGATGATTATCAAATATGCCGCATTGGACATCGATACCATACATGAGGTATTATATATAGTCTCATTAGTTAGTATGCAATATATCAATCTTATATTATTTTTATATTATTACTTATATATATACATCATTCTCTTTGCAGGTGTTTAAAACTGACAACACTACAGGTAAACGTTTAAAAAATATACATGCTCCATATACGATGGAAGCATTAAATGAAGTAAGAGAAGAATGGGCAAAAGCCATACAAGCAGTGGCAACTGTAAGATATAATTGGGATGTTGATAGCGATAATGAATGATACTATGTAAATGAATATTTCTGAATGTTAATACATGTATTTGAATGTTTCTATATGTGTGAATGTGAGAATTGAATTGATGTCTGAATGTATGTACTTGTGTAGAATTTTGCTTGTGACTTTTGCAGGTTTGCGACCTGTTTGTAGGCTGATATCAATGGATGTCGTAAACCTGCAGTTCAGAAAACTGAACTGCAGGTTCTCATCCTGCTGACCAGCCACAGCAGGCCTGCAAACTGATATGAAAAAAAAAAAATATAAATAGGCGTCGGTTATTTATAGAAAACCGTCAGGAAAGACCTACAACGTCGGTTTTTTTCAATAAACCGACGCCTGATGTGGCCAAAGCAGTCCTGGAAATGGCGTCGGATATTCATATCAAACCGACGCCTATTTAACCTATAGGCGTCGGTCTTTTGGTATATAACCGACGCCAAAAGTGTTCGCGCCACAAAAAATGGCGTCATCTAGGTTTTTTTGTGGCGCGAACACTTTTGGCGTCGGTTATATACCAAAAGACCGACGCCTATAGGGAATATAGGCGTCGGTTAAAAAACTGACGCCGAAGTGTTCGACCTTTAGCGGCGCCCACATAGGCGTCGGTCAGAAACCGACGCCAAATGGGGTTAAACGACCGACGCAAAAGTCCGTTTCTGTAGTAGTGCATGGAGTAGTCATCCTCATTATCATTCAATCTTATTCATTGAACCAGAGCAGATTGCATGAGATATATGCAAGCTCAATATCACTTATGTGAGAACCCGTTACACTAAACAAGATTACTCAAAACATAAAACACAATTGATCACTAATTAATCACATATCAAAAAAATGTGGGTAAATTAAAACTGATTCCAACATCAACACCTACTCAGAAATGTTTGCATATGATCCCAACATCTTTCTTGTATCTATACTATGCTAAGAATTTGATACAAATTGTTCTATAACCTTAGCCACAACATATATACATAGGAGAGAAATATTCATATACGCCACAGAAACAAGCGTCAACATGTTAACAAAAGTTTGATTTGTTTCAAACACCATATACAAACTTTTCCTACTCAGACCTAAGAGTACAAGGATGACTCTAGGACACACTAGATATCTAATCAACTTTCTCAAAGATTCATTACTGTACCTTCTCTTTACTTCTATGATTTTGTTCTCATCACTGTCGATCATCTAAAAGGATGTGGCAAACCATAAGGGTGAGACTCATGTCCCAGCAAGAGATATAACCTCTACAATGCTTATTGATTACAACATTTTAAATAGTAGATAAGTGAGTAGTTGGAGCTTTAAATAATCAATTGAATAGATTGAATAGTTCAAGAATGCTAAACATATTATGCAATTACTCTTAGAAACAAGTATGATTATCAATGTATATATTGGTAACAAATAAATCCATTTCTCTAGATAGATATCTACTCAAATTTCACCAAATTGCATCTAATAACAATCATTATCATTAATCTAACTATTACCATATTCCTTGCTAACAAAACAAGCAATCCAGTAGCATAAGACATTGTGAATATGTCTAGTAACATAACATGGCTATCAATATTGGCATCTCAAATAAAGGGAATAGATCTATATCATAAGTAGAACTAACATCATAGAACAATTAACTACATAGGCATGATTAGAAATCTAAGCACTTCTAATTACATAGTCATGGCTAGAAAAATTAAACATAGCTAGCAACGTCATCTTAACCATCAATGTCATTATATTTGACAACATAAGCATAACTACGACATAAGCATATCTATTATATGTTATTGTACTAGAGATGATCTTAGTGTAAATAAAGTAAACAAAGCTTATCATCCAATATGAAGCATTGCGTATAACCTTAAATAGATATGCTACATGGATGTCTTACATCTTTTATTATGCCCTGGGGAATTTGAACCATACCATCTAAAATCCAACCGACCTCCGTTAAGGGATATTTAGTTCCGTACAAGATCTAGGAGCAGTGGTATCCTAAGATGTATCCTCTACCCAGTCAGTACGGGCCAAAAAGGAAGTGAAATATCAGTCAATGCTACCCCTACAATGGCATATAGTCAAGCTGCTACCTATTAGTCCACCCTTGGTACAAGTGACATTACTGGAGAACAAGCTCACACATGGTCATTCTCTAAAAGGCACTTGTAGTTATATTGTTGTGTTTCACACATAACAATATCACAATATTTGAAGCATGACTACAACCATCCTCAATTGCTTGATTTTAGGGTACCAATTTGTCCCTGCATACTCAACTTGTTATGTATGCGCCCTGAGTATCCCTTAGGAATACTCATTTCACCACCAGCAAGTTTTGACAATGAAATTATTCTACGACACATGCACTACATGGTTAGAGTTCACTTGATTAGTTATTCCCAATTGGTTAAATTAAGGCTGCATCAAACAAGTGGACATACAAACCCTAATTCATCTCTAAGAAACATTTCTATATAACTACTTCAAACAATATAAAACATATGGGACATAATTTCTCATCTCAATGTCACATGGAAGTATTCACCTGCCAATCAAGAGTTTATACTTATCATCAAATCATCATCACAAGATACTATTGTTTTGCTATTCATGAATCCGTACATGTCATCAAACTATCACATGATATTAATCCTTTTCACAATATCATATTGTATTAACCATTATCAACACAAGAGGATTACACCACATTTAGGGCTCAACCATGCCCATAGGTCACTAAGACCATATTACTATTCCCTGCAAGATTATCATCATCTTTCCATGCCTTATAACATGGATCAACAACATTACTTACATATAATACACTAGACAACACAATATTGCATTAATGAACTAGGAGATATTCATAAAAAATCATAGCAGGGTTACTTTAACATTAAGAACATTCCTTTATTACATCAACATGCAAGGAATCTAGATATGATTAACCCTCATCATATTAATAATGTACAAGTTTAGCATAAGAAAGTATCAATCATGTGTCCATGATGAACACCAATTAACACATTAAAATATGATCATATTAAGGAGATTATTCCACCATCATGTCATCTTATATGAAGGTTAAATGGGAATACTCATATTTATGTATTTGCATTAGAGTTAGGTTCAACAAGATATATTATAATAATATTACTAATCAACACTCATACCCAAACCCTAACTAATGGAATCCCCATTGGATCATGGATGCCTAACGTGAAGCATCACCATAAATTTTCCATTCCATTCTCACGTATATATCCACACATAACTCAAGGTGTCACCATCAGGTCATAGCATACTAGGGTTCAACCACAAACGAGAGTACTCCGTGATTTTATTCACCATTAAAGGGGTTGTTCATAATCAATTACCATCTCTTGGTTATAGTAGGGCTAAGTATAACGAAATATACTTCATCGGGGTTTCCCGTTAACTGATTATATTTAATATTGATTATAATCATGTGATGGAAAAGGTAAGACTATATTATTAAGGTAAACTTCCATTAGGTTTAACATCACTCAAACCATACAAACGTACCATAAGCATCATCCCAAAACATTGGATTGTTGATAAGGTAAGACTATTGGTTGTTTACATAAGTAAACACCTTGGATAAACCACCTATGATGTCATTGAGTTTCACTCTAGAAAGAGTCACCATTTAACCCTAGACATACCTTGATTATCAACATAAAAAGTTCCATTGGGAGTATGGTAAAACCCACAAGAGATTTTTAGTTAAAATATTTTGTCAATAAATTAACTTCTTAAGATGATCTCACAAAGGACACCATCTAAATAAATTTATTAGGACCAACATATTACATCAAGCATCATTCCAATTTATTGGATGAAGAATCATTAGATCTTAACCATTGGGTCAAGTTCATATATTAAAACCATGTATTCGAGTATAAGTCCAACTATTGCATCAAATGACCCAAGAAACCATTTGTTTAAGGCTTAATTGATGCTACAAATGCATGCTTAACTCACCATAGGTTATGGTGACCTGATCCACCATCAGTAGTAACCATTAATTCACCATAGGTTGTTAGATCAGCACTATATTCCTTAATCATCATAGGATATCAAGCTAATGTCACCATTGATTGATATCATCATTAAGGTACTTAGTTGTTGATCATTAAGATTCTAATTCGGTCAAAACCTGACCTAAGGGGATAACTTCATTTGACACCCTTGGTCACTACCATCAATTGTGAAGAAGACTAACACCATCGGTTGTTGCAATGGTACTGCCATTGGGTCATATGTTTATAAAAGAAATCAGCTTTAAACCCTTAAATTGACCATGTGTTGATGGGTGCTTAGCACCATTTTTTGTAAAAACAACCTTATCCAAGTCATCTTATATACGAGGATGAACTTAAACATGATTACAATTCCATCTAGAACTAAAATTAGAATAGGGAACATCATCAAAATTTAAATCCAAGTCAAGCATAGCTTTTTCATGCATGGATCATCATTTTAATGAAAGAACATGAGCTAGCAAGCTTATGGTACACAATAAAAGTGGAGAAAGTTATAAAACTTTCCTCTAATGAGAAGATAAAATCTCAAACAAAGAAAAATTAAGCAGGTAGGGTAGAAAATCCAAGCACAAGATCTGAACTCGTCCATCTAACACCTTTCTCCATCAAAGAAGCAAACCCTAAGCATAAGGAGAAAGAAAGGTAGAATTTTAGAGCTTTAGAGAAACTTTTGCCATGGAACAACAAAGTTATAACCTAGAGGACGGTCTAAGGAAAGATAACTGCAAGAAAATTTGAGAAGGAAGGAAGAAACAAGTGGCCATGGTCAAAATCCATAGAAGATGACCTTGAAAACCCTACATAGGGCTAGATGGAGCTCCGGGAGACCTTCTTCTCAAAAAAGAGGTGTTTGACTACCTTCGAGAACTTGGTTCCACAAAAGATAGATTGGATTCATTTCTCCAGGTTAGAAGAAATATAAAGAAAGTTATGTTTCATACTTGGGAAAGGAAGAGGTAAATATAGCCCATGGATAAGGATGGAAGCAAGCATGAGGTGTACAAGTAGCTTCCCCATGTGTCCATGTCATTAAACTATTAAGGATATACAAGATTACACACAAGAAGCTAATCCACCATCCATGGATACCTGCTTAGACTTCATTTCTTCATTTTTCAAGCAAAGCAAATAAACCATTTTGCTTCATAGCTCCTAAAGGTAGCTCATCCATAATGGGGTAAACCCTAAAATACCCTTAAGGAAAACACCTCCAAACCAAGGTTCACCAGGTGACCCATGGATCAAAAAGCTCAATAATGATAAGAGAACATCCAAAGAACAAAACACAAGTGACAAATTGCAAATAAAACTTCTCAATTGGGTAAATTGTATAAAAGTCCAAAATGTGCATAAAATTGCACAACTTGCTCAAACAATGCCCAAATTGGACCAAATATGAAACTTAAACTTATCTTATTATTCCAAAGCATATCAAAAGGTTACATTAGGGTTATAAAAATACAATTATGGTAATTAAACTTGCTTGATACATTAATCAAGGTTAGGGGTCTCACAACTACAAATCCCTAATAGGGATTTCATCCATGAAATCCAAGGTAGACAAAGATGGATACTTCTCATGCCCCTCGTACACAATCTTCCACTTTTTTACTTTCATCACATGATGATGTCACATAATTCTCATATAAGACATATTAATCTCCCATGACTCTTGCATATGTTACTGTGGTTCATCATATGAATTGTTGTGCCACCAATACTGGTCTGGTAGTACCTTTCAACTTGGCACTCCAACTGTTGTCCTGAACTATTCTATCTATTGTACAAGACATCATTTATAGGTCATACTTTATGGATCTTATCAAACATGAAGCGTCATGTATCACATATCATATGTAACTTTACAAGGTTTCATCTCTATGCTCCTTTAATGATTGTTGTAATTAACAACTCAATCAACTTGGTAGGCATCCTCTAATTTTCAATAACTATGAGGAATCTATTTTTAGAGGATTTTCAAACAATCTCAATGGTAGACTGACCATCTATTTGGTTGAAGAATCATACACTTGTCTATAAATATTAACATATATAACTTCCTGAGTGACATTGTTAGGGTTATAGAAATGACATTGTCTTCATCTTATCAAGATTCACATAACATAAATAATAGAGGTATCATAACTCCAAGAATATACTTTAGAAAACCCTCAACTCCTTCTTTCTAGACTTGTCACACATAAGTACAGTTACTTCAACATTCTTAAGGTTTTGAAAAGATGTTGACCATGTTATAGACCATCTCTGAAATACCTTGAGATATCATCATTCAAAGCTTGCTACAACTTGTAAGACATGACATGAACATTTTGTTTCTCCTATTCATAAATTATATTGGTACATTGGTTAGTCTAAAGGACATAACCCTAAACTCACCATGATCATGTAACTTATGTCATCCATTCTAACTCTTATGTCTATATGATATTTTATCTTAAAGGAACATGGTAGCACATGTCTACTGATCAACAAACCATCTAGTCTTGCCCAGCTATCATTGAAGCATACACAACGTTATAGAGTCACATTTGTTTTTCCTTCCAAACAACATTTAGAGGATCATCATCAACTACCTCTCTCTAAGGGAGAGGAATACTTGGAATGTTCATTTATTAAACATCACTAACCTTCACATACTTCCCATACTATTGATACATATTGGATACTAGGATTCATTACCTTGGTATCCACCTCATGTTCTATAAGGAACTCACATCCTTGTCTCATTTATTTTTGCAAACATAACAAATCTCAAGACATATAAGAGGAGTCTTCCTAATTATTGGAAGGCTCAAAAGCAAACTCATCACAAACTTTATGATCTTGGACCAATAGTCCAAGCAACCTTATGCTATAATAAGCCATCTACCCTCATGTTTACAAAAAATTCACACATACCAAGTGGCAATGATCCACTTGAAAGTTGTTCCATGGAAAGGAAAGACGCAATGAGAAGCACACTTCCCACATCATAGCATAATTGTTCAAGGGTCACTAGCATAAAGGTAACTAATTCTGTTTTCATTATGCAGGTTGCAGTTTCTTATGTATCATTTTAACTTTTTCATTTTCCATTATCATAGGATTCATCATGATTAACATATCTCATTACTCCTTCCTTTATAACTATTACCGGGGCATGTTATCATATCTTATTATGTTTTTCTGCCACTTATCATTAGGTAAATAATCATATTCCACATTTGCTTCATTAAACATGGATCATCTCCCTTGATTTCGTTCATACACCATGCTAATTTTACATTAACACTTTCTTATACATATAGGTTGGTCTGAGATTGACTCAGGTTCCACCGTATCCCTTTGTCATTGTTCCCATTTATCTTCTCATTTTGTACTTATTATAGGAGTTCTCTCCATCTTATGTGGATTTCATACCTTCATTCACTTCATAAGCACAGACTTATCTATCTTTTACTTCATTAACTTCTTGAATCACATATTCAAGAACTCCTCTTTTTCTTATTTGTATTCAGATTTAGATTTAATGGTGTTGTATCTTTCTCTTATAGCTAACAAACATTCAAGTTTTGATAGATAATAATGTAATTCAGATCTTCTCTTGAGGTAATATTGAGTTATGTACCCCATGATTTCTGATTCATTATGCTCTTTAGATTGTCTCAAAATGACTACTTGATCAGAGTAATCAGAAAAATGACACTCTTAAGAGTTCCAAACTTACCTTTTCTTCAATAATTGAATACCAAGACAGGGCATCCAACTACTGAGATTAGGTAGTATGCACTATATTTTCATGTCATGTTCTTTACTTAAACATCATACTAGTCCTAAGTCCTAGAGTCCCTATAGACTCAATGAACGTAAAGCTCTAATACCAACTTGTGAGAACATGTTACACTAAATGAGATTACTCAAAACATAAAACACAATCCATCACTAATTAATCACTTACCCAAAAAAATGGGTAACACCTGCTGAAAAATATTTGCATAAGAGCCAAACATCTTTCTTGTATCCATACTATGCCAAGAATTTGATACAAATTGTTCTAACACCTTAGCCACAACATATATACACTAGAGAACAATATTCTTATATTCCACACAAACAAGCATTAACACGCTAAAAAAAGTCTGGTTTGTTTGAAACAACATATACAAACTTTTCTTGTCTGGACCTGAGAGTACGGGGATGGATCTAGGACACATTAAACATCTAATCAACTTTCTCAAAGATTCTTGATTTTAGTTCCCCTTCACTTCCAAAGTTTTGTTTTTATCACTTCTAATTACCTAAAAAGATGTGGCCAACTAAAAGAGTGAGACCCATGACCCAACAAGAGATATAGCCTCCAACAATGCTTATTGATTACAACATTTTAAATAGTAGATAACTGAGCAGTTGGAGTATTTAATAATCGATTAAGCAGATTGAACAATTCAAGTACGCTAAATAGATTAAGAAAATAATCTTAGAAACAATTATGACTATCAATGTATATGTAGGTAACAAATAAATCCATTTCTCTTGATAGATATCTACTCAAATTTCATCAAATTGCATCTAATAAAAATCATTATCATTAATCTGACTATCATAATATTCCTTGCTAACAACATAAGCAATCTAGTAGCATAAGCATCCTTGACATCATGAATATGTCTAGTAACATTACATTGCTATCAATATTGGCATCTCAAATAAAGGGTATAGATCTATATCATAAGTAGAACTAACATTATAGAACAATTAACAACATAGGCATGATTAGCAGTTTAAGAATTGTTTATTACATAAGCATGTATAGCAATATTAAACATAGCTAGCAGTAGCATCTTAACTAGCAATGTGAGTATATTTGACAACATAATCATGTGTACAACATGAGCATAACTAAAACATAAGCATATATATTAAATTTTATTGTTCCATACATGATCTCAAAGAAAAGAAAGCAAACAAGGATTATCATCCAATATGAAACAATGTGTATAACCTTAAATAGATATGTTACATGGTTGTCTTAAATCTTTTATTATGCCCTAGGGAATTTGAATCGTACTATCCAAAGTCCAACTGAACCCTACAAAGGGCTATGTGATTTCGTACAAGATCTAGGAGTGTAGGTATCCTAAGATCTATCCTCTACATAGTTAGTACGAACCAAAAAGGTAGTGAAATATCAGTCAATGCTACCACTACAGTACAATATAGTCAAGATGCTAACAACTAGTCTTCCCTTTGTACATATCACCACACTAGAGCACCATCTCGTGCATGGTTGTTCTATAAGAGGTAGTTGTAGTTACACTGCTGCCTTTGACACACACAATATCACAATATAGGAGGCATGGCCATATCCATCCTCAATTTCTTGATATTAGGGTACCAAGTTGTCCCCAAATACTCAACATATTATATATGCACTCCGAGTTTCCCTTAGGAATACTCGTTTCACCACCAACAAGTTTTGATGTTGAAATGGTTCTATGACACATGGGACTACATGATTAGAGTTTCACTTGATCAGTTATTCCCAATTGGGTGAATTAAGGCTGCATCAAAAAAATGGACATACAAATCGTAATTCATCTCTAGCAAACATTTCAATATAATAACTTCAAAAGATATAAAAAATATAAGACATAATTTCTCATCTAAACATCAAATGAAAGTATTCACCTACCAATCAGGAGATCATACTTATCATCAATTCATCATCACATGATACTATTATCTTTCCATTCAAGAGACTATACATGTCATCATACTATCACAAGGCATTAATCCTTTTCACAATATCAACCCTTATCAACATAAGAGGATTACATCTCATTCAGGGCTCAACCATGCCCAAAGGTTATTAATACCGTCATACTATTCTCTACAAGATCATCATTAACTTTCCATGCCCTATAACAAGGATCAACAACATCACTTACATATAATACACCGGACAACACAATATTGCATTAATGAGCTTGGAGATATTCATAAACAATCATACAAGGGTTATATTAACATTAAAAACATTCCTTTATTATATCAGCATGCAAGGAATCTAGATATGATTAACCCTCATCATTTTCATAATGCACCTGTTTAGCATAAGAAAGTATCAACCATGTGGCTATGATAACCACCAATTAACACATTAAGGTATTGATCATATTAAGGAGATTATTCCACCATCATGTCATCATATAATAAGGTTAAACATGAATACTCGTATTTATGTATTTGCATTAGAGTTAGATTAAACAAGATAAATTATATTAATATTACTAATCAACACTCATACCCAAACCCTAACTCATGGAATCCCCATTGGATCATGGATGCATAAGATGAAGCATCACCATCACACTCCATACCAATCTCATGTGTGGATCCACACATAACTCAAGGTGTAACCATCAGGTCATAGCATACTAGGGTTCAACCACAAAAGAAAGTAGTCCATGATACTATTCACCATTGAAGGGGTTGTTCACAATCAATTACCATCACTTGGTTATATTAGGGCTAAGTATAAAAAAATATACTTCATCAAGGTTGGACATTAACTCCTTATATTTATTATCAATTCTAATCACGTGATAGACAATGTATGAATATATTGTTAAGGTAAACCTACACTACGTTTCAACATCACTCAAACCATACAAACTTACCATAAGCATAATCCCAAAACATTGGATTGTTGAGAAGGTAAGACTATTGGTTGTTTACATAAATAAACACCTTGGATAAACTACCTATGAGGTCATTGAGTTGTGCTCTAGAAAGAGTCACCATTTAACCCTAGGCATACCTTGATTACCAACATAAAAAGTTCCATTGAGAGTAGGGTAAAACCCATAAGATATTGTTTATTTAAAACAAGTTGTCAATAAATGAGCTTGTTAAGATGATCTCATAAATGAAACCATCTAAATTACTTTATTAGGTATAATATATTACATCAGGAATCATTCCAATTTGTTGTATAAAGATTGGTTCGATCTTAACCATTGTGTCAAGTTCATATATTAAAACTATCAATTGGATTATAGGTCCAACCATTGCATCAAATGACCCAAGAAACCATTGGTTTAAGGATTATTTGATGCTAAAAATACATGCTTAACTGACCATATGTTGTGGATACCTGATTAACCATCATTAGTAACTATTAAGTCACCATAGGTTGTTAGATCAATACTATATTCATTAATCATCATCAGATATCAGGCTAATGTCACCATTGATTGATAGCATTATTAGGGTACTTAGTTGTTGATCATTAAGATTCTAATCAGGCCAAAACCTAACCTAAGCGGTGAATGTTAGTTTACACTCTTTTTCACCACCATTCGTTGTCATGAAGACAACAACATCGTTTGTTGCAATGGTACCACCATTAGGTCATGTGTTTATAAAAGAAATCAACTTTAAACCCTAAAATTGACCATTCGTTGATGGGTTCTTAGCACCACCAGTTTTCAAACCAACCTGATCCAAGTCATCATAGGAGGAACGTAAACATGATTACAAGTTCATCTAGAAATGAAATTAGAATAGGGAACATCATAAAAATTGAAATCCATGTCAAGCATAGCTTTTTAGTGCATGGATCATCATTTTAAAGCAAGAACATGAACTACCAAGCTTATGGTAAGAAATAAATGTGGAGAAAGTTAAATAACTTACCTATAATGTTAAGATAAAATCCTAAGTAGTACAAAACTCAAATAGTTAGGGTATAAAATCCAAGCAGAAGCTCTGAACTCGTCCATCTAACACCTTTATCCATAAAAGAAGCAAACCTTAAGCATAAGGAGCAAGAAAGGTAGGATTTTAGAGCTTTAGAGCAACTTCTACTATGGGACATAAAAGTTCAGACCTGGAGGAAGGTATAGGAAGGAGAAGATCAATAAAATAGAGAAGTAAGGAAGAAAACAACTTGCCTTAGTTGAAATCCCTAGAAGATAACCTTGGAAACCCTAGGTAGGGTTAGATGGAGCTCTAGGAGAGCTTCTTCTCCAAAAAGAGGTTGTCTTCTACCTTAGAGCACTTGGTTTCGTAGCAAAATAGAGTGGAGTCCTTTATATATGTTAGAGCAAAGAGAAATCAAGAAAATTATCATACTTGGGCAAGGAAGAGGTAAATATATCCCATGGAAAAGGATTGAAGCAACCATGAGGTGTACAAGTAGCTTCTCCATGTGTCCATGGCCTTAAAATATTAAAGGATACACAAGAATCCACACAATAAGCTGACCCACCATCAATGGATATTTCTTAGTCCTTGTTTATTGATTTTTCAAGCAAAGAAAAAAACCATTTGCTTGATAGCTCCTAAAGGTAGCTCACCCATAAAGGGGTAAACCCGAAAATACCCTTAAGGAAAACACCTCTAAAACAAGGTTCAACTAGGAGCACCATGGCTCAAAAAGCACAAAAATGATAAGAGAACATACAAATAACATAATTCAAGTGAAAACTTTCTAATAAAACTTCTCAATTGGTTAAATTGCATAAAAGTCCAAAAGGTGCATAAAATTGCATAACTTTCTCAAACAGTTTCCAAATTCGACCAAATTTGAAAATTAAGCTTGCCTTATGATTCCAAAGCATATCACAGGGTTACATTAGGGATTATAAGAATACAATTATGGTATTTAACATTTTTCAACACTTTAAAAAAGGTTAGGGGTCTCACAACATATAGACTCACATGCGTATGGCCATACTTTTCTCAGTCTCACTAATCAAGAGGCCTTGAATATCATACTCCTATGGGGGGTCATCTCTATATCACTTGGAGTCAATACCCATGTGTCAAAGTCACTCGATCATCACCGGTATAAGAACCCATGTTTCATGACTGCATTTGATGATGTCAAAGTGTACCCAATAACATGTGATGAGTATAGTGATTTAGGTCTAAGAACCACAACCACCACCACCACTGTGAGAGATGTCTATGAATTCCATGTGTCTATCTCATGGTGGGTTTGTCTGGTACATTCTTTTTTAACATGTATCTATGTGCTTGGTTTGATATTGCCTTATCATGTCTAATGAGATTTAGTTAGCAACCAACTCACACTCTGATCTTATTTGTTATTGTTTTTTTTCAACCATCAACAATAACAACTGATTAGGGACATAATGAGAATATGTATATTGACTCTTAACATCTGTATGATATCATCCAAAAGGATTGTAACTTTAATACATATGTCATTGAGTAATATAATTATCAAGACATTCATTAATTTGTTCATTATCTCATAACTAAACATACAAAATAAATTGGAAGCTTGCCTTTGTTATTAATCAAATATTTTATATTCTATTCCATTAAAATCATCATACTATTGGCTTTTTGGGCATACATACTAAAGGGTGGGACCTTTCAGTAACTTTTGAGCATGAAACCACGATATTGAACTATCATGTTTGTTTTGAAATGTTGACATACAAAATCTCGATAAAGGATGAATAACCCCACATAGGTTCAATGTAGAAGCTAACACTAAATGTTGGCATTGAAATCCATGCTTTACTCTTGAATCAAAGAGTCCTTTTTGTTTGACCTAAATTGGTGATCTATCCAAATTTTTGATCTTATAATGATCTACTGGTATCAAAGTGGTGTAACGGAAGAGTGGCTATTCTTGTACCTTGATGTTTGTTTTCTTGGTATTGGAAAAATGTTGATAATTGAAGGATGATGATGTTATATATGGGGTACTATGATGGATATGATATGGAATATGAAGTCCCAATGTCTCTTGAGGATTTGTTTTAATTTTGGCAGAAAAATTCAATTGAAGATGTGGAGGAAGTAATAACATATATTTTCTCTCTCCTTTAACTCATAATGCACTCATATTTGACTCAATTCTACCTTAATCATCTTTTGTATGTGTTGGAGATATATATTTATCAATTAATGAGATACGATTAATAAATCACAATTTTGAACTAGGTTGTGCTATGTTGAGTACCTTAATAACATTGAACTTTTTTTGAATTTTTGGGTTAACCGTGACTAGCTTTATATAAATAGTAAGAATTATATATAGGATTAAATTTTGGATCCATTGGTGAAGATTTCACACATAGTCGATAATTGAGTAAGAAGATGTAGCCTTTTAAATCTATCTGATTTTCTAGTTTTTTTCACTTGTTTTACTTGTTCTTAGGCCTCAACCTTTGCTTCTTTGTTTGTCTCAGCCCATGCACGCTCTCAATTGGGTCACACATCCATGAACCTAGAAACACAGATCCGATGAACATGGATCATTCACATAGATTGAGCGTCAACAATTCATCCCCTACCTTGGTCAATGACACAATAGTACCCTTTGGCACAACCACTTTTGGGGCATGGCGCTATAAGGCTGCCCAAGTAAAACTAAGAGAAACAAATTCCTCCTCTCATACTACCCAACCTTTCCCCTATCTTTTTCAAACATATTGGGTAGCAGGTAGTGGCATGGAACACCCCTCCACCATGGTTGGTCACCACGGCATAAACCACAATGGTTGGCACCATCTGGACCTGACAAGCCCTTTTTAAGACCTTTGAGTTTGCCTCTCTTCCCACTTTATTTTCCCCAACACCCTGAGTTATTTTACTTCCTGCTCCTCTTCTTTCTAGATTCGCCTTTTTTCTTGGGCACCATTAGTGCCGCTGGCACATCCCTTTTGGGTGTACGACTTTCGCCCCCAATAGCCGTGATCCAAGGACAACATTGACTTTGTAGGACCAATATGAGGCCAATCGACTTTATTTCTATCCCTCCCAGGTTCTAATGCCCTATGTGCTCGTGGTTCAAATGACCTTCTTGGTGGCCCTCTACCGCGGCCAAGCAAGAGCTCGCTCGGGTAGGTGTGAGGGTGGCACAACACACCCCAACCCTTGATCTCCCGGGGACCACAATGGTTCAAGTCAAGGAGGGCCCATATGGCATAGGCTTTCCTTCTCTTCTCGTGTTGATAAGTCGAGGGATAACCAAGGACCCACACCCAATGACTCATGTATGGACGCACTGAAAGCAATGGGATCGTTCCACATCACCCCCAATTATGGTATAACATCCTTCTCTCCCTGTATTTTATGAAAATATGTCTTGTTCTTATAAAATTTGTATAAATTGATTTCTAAGTCAAACCTAGGCATGATATAAATAAAAATTAGTCTACTCGATGAGATATACCCACTGCACCTAGTTTCTGAGTTAAATTACACTCATAGCTCTAGATATATTGAAAATAACATCTCATAATTCTCTTTTGTAAGTTTAGTGATGATTAATGCTCAACCATGATCATAAAATGATCCCATTTTTTTATGACCATGATCAATAACCTATAATGTCTTATACTGTGTAAATCAAACTTGATCATGCCATGCAATATTAATGATTCTAATTCCTGACATGGACCATGAAATACACCTCATATGAACTTTAACGATAATGATCTTTATCTTAATACTCAACTACATAATATGAAATCCAAATCACCATGTTTGATCTAGATCAATAAATATACATTATTTGATCACCTAAATGATATGCGGACAAATCTTTCTCACTATTATGACTAAGTGACTTATACATTACATTGAAATGTGACCTAATGCACATGTTTCTATATGTGAGATATAATCTGTAATAATCTTATTATAATGGTCACCCATGCTATTTGATATATTCAAATCAGTAACTTGTTGATATGTATGAAATAAAATCAATCTTGATCTCTCTGGTACTGTAATTATGACCATTTTGCATTAAAACGACTAATCTGACTTAAATGGATGATATGATAATTAAGACTTTAGTCATGGTTGTGTGATTTATATATAATCTTTTCACATGCTATCACACACAAATTTGGTTCATTCTGATATAATACAGTCTCTTTTCATATTACTTTTGCCATCTTTTTATTATTCTACTTATTCCATAACTTGCATTGCAGATTTGCCCAAAAAAGAATTGAATTCGGAGTTTAATTCTGCTGAAACAGCAGACACGGCGTGCAATCCAGATGCACAGCGTGCACCTTCCTAGAGAAAATTCTATTCGTAAGCCAGGAGAACGCACGACGTTCATGGAGAAAACGCATGGCGTGTGAGTTTCCAGAAGTGCACAAAAAGACAAACGCACGACGTGCACCTTGAACGTAAACATCCAAATAAAAGTTCTGGAAAGTCGCACGACGTGCATATCCTCTATGCACGTCATGCGCAGTTCAGCCTGATGCAAACCGCACTGCAGGTGCACGACATGCACCCTAGATGCACGGTGTGCACCTTGCAGTTTTAGAAATATGAAAGTTCAGAATTCAATTTTAAAGGAAGGAGGGAAGGAAAAGGACGGTTATGTTCGGTCATTTGGGAAGTTTTCTATCATCCCAGAGCTAGAGGAGACCAGAGAAAGGTGATTTTGGAGAGATCCAAGGTGGTTTCTTGCATAAAGAGACCATTTCTTCTTCTCTACTTCTCCATAGTTTTCTCCAAGGTGCAACCAATCTTCCCCAACCTAGAGCACCTTCTTGGGAAAGGAGCTAGTCTGTCTTGGAGCAACTAGAGAAGGAGAATTTCTTCCTCAAGTTGGAATTCTTCCTTCTTGTGGGTACATCTTCAGTTCTCTTTGTCTTTTCCCTTCTAAATCATGTTTAGAACTGAAATTTCTATAACAAATCTGCAATACATGGTTATGGCTGAGTAATTCTTCTTATCTTGGGCATGAGAGAGTAACTCCCATGTCATAGCATGTATGGAACAAGTAATTTCGTACTAAATACTATGCTTCTTGTTTCTTAACCATGAAAGTATGAGTTTACTCTTTTCTTGCATATATTGTTGGCCACCTTATGTGCATGTTTTCTACCTTCTTGCTTAATCTAAGAAGGTAAGTAGGAATGTATGGAGGTGCTCTTCTTGGCAACTCTTCCTCTTCTACAAGAGTAGAGAGGAATGAGTTGAGGAATAGTTTTTTATCAAAAATGAAATTCATACACGAAAGTGTTGTTTTAAGTTGTGATCGTTGCATTTACACCGGGAGGTGAATATGACTTATTATGCTTTTAGACAAACATTCTCTTTTCCTTAAAACTGATTTATATTGTTGAACTTTAGTGCTGATACACTCAATTAAATTAACTAAGCTCCTTGTGTTCGACCTCGACTATACTACCTCCTTATACTTGCAGAGATTGGTTAAGTTGGGTAAACTATCCTTTGTTTGGATTGAAACTCGTTAGTGTAAACAACCAACAAGTTTTTGGCGTCGTTTTTAAGGAGCTATGGTAATTTTATTGGAGTAATAAGTACTAATTAGTATTCGAGACTAGATCATCACTCATTTTTTCAATATACCTCTTAGTTGTGTTCTTAATTTCTCTTGTTATTTTTTAGGTTGTATGCATCGCTCACAACCAGGTCTTCAAACATCTGCTTTGTTAGACCTTGAAATAGAACGAACTCTTTCAAGTTTGAGAAGAATAAGAAGAGTGGAACAATCACTATTAGGAGGTACTCTACCATCACCATCATCACCACCACCTTTTTTGCCTTCTGCCATAGTTACACCATGCAATCCAACCATGGAAGACGATCGTCCTTCAAAAGAGTTTGCAATGCCGGTCGCCATGAACATCTGTGGGGCCATTGACTTGCCTGATGTAGAAGCAAATAACTTCTCAATTGCTCCTTCTATGATGAAAATGATACATCAAAATCATTTTGGGGGTACAACCAATGAAGACCCAAGTCTTCATGTTGCCGAGTTCGTAGAATATCTGAATACCTTCAAGATTAACAGAGTGTCTGTTGAGGGAATTAGACTCATGTTATTTCCCTTCACCTTAAGAGATAGAGCAAAGGTGTGGCTTTTGTCTCTTCCTAAGAAGTCAACTATAAGTTGGGACCAACTTCTTAATGCTTTCCTTGCAAAGTATTTTCTACCAAGCAAGACATCCCATTTGAGGAACCAGCTCACCAATTTCTCTTAGAGTGAAGGAGAAACTCTATATGAGACATGGGAACGGTTCCAAGATCTTCAACGCCTTTGCCCGCACCATGGTTTGACAGTCTGGCTTCTACATCAAACTTACTATAATGGACTGTTTTACAATACCCGGATGACTTTAGATGTCGCAGCTAGTGGTACATTAATGACTAAGTCTTATACATAAGCTTATTATATTATTGAAGATATATCACTAAACCATTGCCAATGGGGAGGAGATAGAGGAGCAAAATCAACCTCTACAACAAGTTCTTCAATCGGAAAACAAGGAGGAAATTACATTGTCGATGTCATTGATCTTATTGTTGTCAAGCTAGATGTGCTTACATAGAAATTTGAGAAGATGACCACTTTTCCAATTCAATCCGCTGAAGCAACATGTGAAGCTTGTGGTAATGGAGGACATACTTCTTCTTCATGTTTTTCCCCTAATGCAATGGAAGGAAATTTTGAATAGGTCAATGTTGTTGAGATGAAAGGGAATAAGCAACACAATCCCTATTCCAACCAATACAATCTGGGATGGAGAGATCATCCTAACTTCTCCTATCCGCAACACTCAAAACATCCAGCAAGGACAGTAGCAACTGCAACAACAACATGCCAACCGTCAAGGAAATTCATCGGGTTTCAACAACAGGGGTTATCAACAACCACAACAACCCCAAGGTTCTTCTCTAGAAGCTATGATGGATAAATTCATATCTACACAAATGAAACAGAATGAGGAACTCCAAAGGAATGACATGCTTTTAAAAGATGCTATTGCTCAACTTTCTGCAAAGGTGGATGGAATTCCACTCACACCAAGATGTTAGAAAACCAAATAGCACAACAAGCTCCAAACCAACAAAGGACTCCGCAATCCGGTTCTCTTTCAAGCCAACCTGAAGTGAACCCAAGGCAACAAGCTCATGCAATTATCCTAAGAAGTGGAGCTGAGATTGAAAGACCTTCTCCATCCAAGGAGAAACACATGAAGGAAACCGATGAAGAGGAGTAAAACACCCCAAATTGCAGCAAGGAGAAAGGTAAATCTGATGCACCACCTTCTTTCGAAGCCACTACACCTTTTCCTCAAAGGTTAGCTAATAAGAAGGAAGACTAGAAATTCAGGAAGTTTATGGACATAATCAACAAATTGCATGTCAATCTTCCTTTTGCTAAAGTTATTGCTGAGATGCCTTGTTATGCTAAATTCCTTAAGGATATTTTGACTAAAAGAAGAAAAGTTGATCAAGTAGAAATAGTTATGCTTTCAGAATGAGTGAGTTCTATTATTCAAAATCGTCTTCAATAAAACCTTGATGATTTGGGAGCGTTTACACTGCCTTGCAAAATTAATGATACCACTTTTAATAAAGGTCTAGTAGATCTCGGTGCTAGTATTAGTCTCATTCCATTTACCTTATGGCAAGAACTCGATCTTGGGGATTTTAAGCCCACAAAGATGTCTATTGAATTAGCTGATCATTCTATCAAATACCCAAAATGTATGGTGGAAGATGTACTTGTACAAATCGGGAAATTCTATATACCCTATGATTTTGTTGTTCTTGATATGGCAGAAGCTCCTTCCATCCCCATCCTTTTTGGAAGGCCATTCTTGAGGACTGTCGGATGTCTTGTTGATTTTTAGGAAGGAAAGCTCACTTTACGTGTCGGGGAAGAGGATATGGAATTCTCTGTTTATGAGGCCATGAAAGAACCCACACGTGTTGAAGAAATATGTTTGCTTGATATTATTGATCCTATTGAGAATGATAATGAAGATGACGCTGATTTGATGGTTAATCTTTATGATGATGATGTAACTGAACTCAACAATTCTAAAAATTTTGGAGCAATATCTATTTCTAAAGAAGTAGCTATCAATGAAGATGCTCCACTGTTTGAAGATAAAGTTGATGAAAGTATAGCGGGCAAAAAGGTAGAACTAAAAGCCCTTCCACCTTGTCTATGGTATGTATTTCTTGACCCAAATTCTACATCCCCTGTTATAATAAATAATGAATTAACCAATGACCAAGAAAGTAAATTGCTTGCTGAATTGCATTTGTATAAAGACGTCATTGGTTATTCCATTGAAGATTTAAAAGGCATTCATCCTTCCATTTGTATGCATAGAATAAATATGGAAGATGATTCCAAACCAGTAGTCGAACCACCTAGACGCCTAAATCAAAATATGCTTGAAGTAGTAAAGAAAGAAATTTTCAAGTAAATTGATGCTGGAATCATTTATCCCATAAGTGACAACCCCTGGGTTAGTGCTATTCACGTGGTACCTAAAAAGGGGGGTGAAACTATCATTAAAAGAGACAATGACGAGTTAATACAAACACGCATGGTTACTGGCTAGCATATTTGTATTGACTACCGACGTTTAAATATGGCAACTCGCAAAGATCATTTTCCGTTGCCTTTCATTGATTTGATGCTTGAACGTCTTGCCAAGCACTATTATTTTTGTTACTTGGACAAGTATTCTGAATTTTTTTAGATTCCTATCTATCAACCAAGAGAAAACCAAATTCACTTGTACTTATGGAACATATGCTTATCTCTGTATTTCGTTTGGTCTTTGCAACGCTCCTGCTACTTTTCAGCAGTGTATGATGGCCATATTCTCTGATTTTATTGAAAATGTAATGGAGATTTTTATGGATGATTTTAGTGTGTACGGTGACTCTTTTGATCAATGTTTATTGAACCTATCTCTAGTCTTAGCACGCTGTAAAAAGGTTAACCTAGTGCTAAACTGGGAGAAATGCCATTTCATGGTACAATCCAGTGCAGTGCTAGGACATGTTGTATCTAACAAGGGTATTGAAGTGGACAGGGCAAAGGTCGAAGCAATTGAGAAGATGTCTACTCCATCTTCAGTTAAAGATATCCGCAGTTTTTTAGGACATTCAGGTTTTTATAGAAGATTCATTAAAGATTTCTCCAAAATTGCAAAGTCATTGTGTTCCCTACTTGCAAAGGATGCCGAATTTGTGTTTGATGATGATTTCCATGCATCCTTTTCAAAGCTCAACGAGGCCCTCATTTCAGCCCCAATTATTCAACCTCCAGACTGGGATTCTCCTTTCGAGCTAATGTGTGATGCAAGCGATTATGCAGTGGGAGCTATTTTAGGACAGTGGAGAGACAAGAAACTCCATGCCATCTATTATGCTAGTAAAACTCTCGATGAAGCACAAATCAACTATACAACTACAGATAAAGAAATGCTTGCTATTGTATATGTATTTGACAAGTTCTGACAGTATTTCGTAGGATTAAGGGTAATTGTATATACTGATCATGATGCCATAAAGTATTTTCTGAATAAAAAAGATGCCAAACCGTGCCTTATTCACTGGATACTTCTTATGTAAGAGTTTGATCTTGAAATCTGAGACAAGAAAGGTATAGAAAATAGTGTTGTCGATCACCTTTCTAGACTGAACACAAAGGTTGGAGATCTATTGCCAATTGAGGATCATTTCCCTATTGAAATGATCTACACACTGTCATCCACTCAAGCACCATGGTTTCCAGACATCTCTAATTTTCTTGCTACTGGACAACTACCACCGGACTTGACATATCAACAAATAGAAGAAATTCTTTCATGATGTAAAATGCTATTACTGGGATGACCAATTGCCATTCAAGCATGGAAGTGATGGGTTAATCCGGAGGTGTGTTGTTGAGGAGGAGGTCCCAAATATCATTGCTGAATGCCATGCCTCTCCTTATGGAGGGCATTTCGGAGGAGAAAAGACTGTTGCTGAAATACTTCAAGCTAGTTTCTATTGGCCCACATTATTCAAAGATGTCAATCTATTTGTCAAATCTTGTGATAGATGCCAAAGGACAGGAGGCATATCTCGCCTCGACGACATGCCATTCAACTCTATCTTAGAAGTTGAGGTTTTCGATGTATGAGGAGTGGACTACATGGGACCATTCCCATCTTCATGCGGGTATCAATACATTCTTGTTGCTTGTGAATATGTGTCTAAATGGGTTGAAGCCATTCCAACCCAAGCATCGGACGCCAAATCTATAATTAAGATGTTTCAAAAGATTATTTTCCCTCGGTTTTGAGTTCCACCTGCTGTAATTTCTAATGGAGGCACACACTTTGCTAAAAAAGAGTTCAACAATCTTCTCTCCAAGTATGGTGTGACTCATAAGATCTATATGCCCTATCACCCTCAAACATCCAGGCAAGTAGAGGTTTCAAATAGGCAATTGAAGAATATTCTTGAAAAGACGGTCTCTAGTTCAAGGAAAGATTGGGCATTAAAGATAGATGGCGCACTATGGGCATATCGCACAACCTATAAAACCATCATCGGGACTACTCCATTCAAGCTGATCTTTGGCAAATTGTGTCACCTTCCACTCAAATTGGAGCACCGTGCTTTATGGACAATTAAGTTCTTGAATTTTGATATGAAGAGGGCAGGAGAAAAAACGTCTATTATAGATGCAAGAGCTTGAAGAACTTCTTCTCGATGCTTATGAAAATGTAAAGTTGCACAAAGAAAGAACAAAGGCTTGGCATGATAAAAGAATTTGCAGGAAAGACTTCCAAGAAGGAGATAGAGTATTGTTATTCAACTCTAGATTAAAGCTATTTCCAGGAAAGCTAAAATCAAAGTGGTACCGTCCGTTCCTAGTAATAAAGATTTTTTCATATGGAGTTGTGGAACTTCAAGGCAAAGATGGAACCTTCAGTGTAAGTGGACAACGTTACAAATGCTACTCTTGAGGGGATGAAGTGGAGAAAGGAGCCTCTTTCTCCCTCCAAGATGCTTGATGAATTAGAAGAGCCTTACTCTGGAATCTAAATGGAGGACCTTGTGGGAGTTGACTCCACATTAGGATAGATTTCTTTTAAGTTTTTGAGTCAAAAACACTCTTTAATTTTGTTAATAAGCATGCCATGGATGAATGTAATAATCTGGACTTGATTTTCACCCTATCCATTTTTGTTTACTGCTAACTGACTGCAATTTTCTGTAGAAATCGCAAAGTGCACGACGTGTCTTTTGAAGACACGGCGTGCACCTCAGTAAAAATTGCAGCAAAAGATGTTCTGGAAACTGACACGACGTGCACTATCAATATGCACACCGTGCACATGGGAATTTGAGATTCAGAAAACTTTCTGGAAATTGACACGGCGTGTGATATCCGTATGCACAGCGTGCACCTTAGAAATGGAAATTTTGGCAACTCTCTGGAAACTTGCATGGCGTGCATTTCATAAGCGCACGCCATGTACATGGTATTCAGAATTTGCATCAACTTTCTGGAAACTCACACGGCGTGCATATCCACAACGCACGCCTTGCACTTGGTCGCAAAGGAGATTTAAAAAACAAAATTTAGAGAAGTACACGATGTGCACTGCAAGTACACGTCGTGCACTTTCTCGTAAAGTTTAGACAAAAGGGGCTGGAGTGCACAACCTAATTACTCCCCCACCCAGCAGTTGTGTACTCCAACCCTAGCAGCCATGCGATACGCCAACCACCGGAGCCCATACAAACGCACGTCGTGCACCTGTCGTGCACCTCCCTTTCTTCTTCCTTCCTCCGTGCACCTACCGTGCACCTAGCAGCCGTGCAATCATAGCTACCTTTTCTTTCTTCTCCGGCCGTGCACGACGCAAGAGAAGCAGTAGCGGTCAAGCTCCAACCACTCACCTCTGCCATTAACTGATCTTCTTCTTCATCAAACTAGCACCTACGACGCCGCCGTGCACCTAGCTACTACATGCCCTAGCAGCAGTTTCCCAAGAAGTCTCCTAGCCGCCGTCATCCGCCGTTCTTCCTTTTCCCCAAGAAGTCAGTGCTCTTCACCACCTCACCAACACAAGTAGTAGCAGCAGCACATCCCTATCACCACCAGAATCGCAGCCATCGGTGCAGATTTCAGAATTGCTGCAGATTTGCAGGTGCACGCCGTGCAGCAACTTTGCATGTCGTGCGTCCACCTGTCTGAAGAAAAAGAACAGTGCAATTTACACGTCGTGCACTATCTGCTGATCTAATGGAACCAATCAAGAACAAAGTAGGTCGACGCCATGGAGTAGCTTCTTCATCCTCCGTACCTCCCGCCGCTGATGCACCACACATCGGGGAAGCACCTACAACTTTTGTACCATCTACACAGTTCAGGGTCAGACCTGAGGAGGACGTCGACTACCAGTTCCTCATCACCATGCGTGTTCTACCCTCCCGCTACATGTGCGAGGAAACTCTTAAAAAATTGGGTTTCAGGAATGAGGTAGTAGACCATTTAATGTTTTTGGGTCTACACTACCTTTGCACCAGAGTTGCTAAAACTTATCCCCGCCTTTTCTATGAGTTTCTCACAACTTTCAAGGCTGAAAATGACCCACAAAACCGCAGTGAACCTTATCCGAAACACAGTTTTCGACTTTTGAACAAATCATTTTCTATGGATATTCAGTCGTTTTGTGTTTTGCTTAAATGAAATTATGGCGGCTACACTGATTATCCTCTAGCTTTCCATAGTGACTCTTTCTGGTCCAAAATCACTTGTGAAACGGTGCATAGAGAAAGGAACGCTCGAGCTTCAGCAATCCATAATCCAATTTTCCAAGTTATGCATTGTCTTCTTAGCACAAGGCCTTTCGCTAAAAATGAAACTCAAGGTGTAGTAGGAAAGACAGATCTATTCCTCTTATGGTGCTTGGTGAACAATGAGCAAATCAGTATTGAATACTACATTGTTAATAAGCTTCTGGACACAAAAAAGCAGAAGAAAAGGGAGGTTGGTGACATTATGTGTGGGGGGCTGATAAGCATTCTTGCAATACAACTGGGATTAGATGTGGGTGATTTAGAACCTGCACCGGGAAAGAACCTTGTTGATTTCAACTATCGCATCTCTTGTGGTCTGATCTCTAAATTTATGGTTTTTATCACCAAAAAGAAGTTCATAACCATTCCCAATGCAACTCAAAATGACATCAAGAACAATGCCACTTGGAAGGTGGAAGTACAACCATAGGCAGATGAGGAGACACCCACTCGAGGTGCCAGAAGCTCTACACCTACGCCTCCACCAGCTGCCCCTACTCCTCTTCCACCGTCCACCAGTACTCAGACAGAGTACAGTTCGATGATGTCGGACGTGCATCACCTTTATGGCTACGTGCAGCAGAGATTTGACTACATCGACACCCGCCTTGACCAAATGGGCGCACAATACGACACCCGGTTCGACCACTTAAGTGTGTAGTACACTACCATGTACGACATGGTCAACAGGATGGATGTGTGTCACATCTCTCAGGGTCACTACCCTGCACCACAGACTTTCTAAATGCCTCCCCGGCAACAGACCGAGGTTCCAAAAGTCCCACAACAAGATTTTTCTCATAACCAACCACAGCCTGTAGAGCACCAGCCACAACAATTCCAGGAGCAGTAGCCCGACTCATCCGCCGAGTCGATGGACATCCCTGATATCATCAGTCAGTTCTTCTCTGCGCAGGGAGGCGGCAGATCCTTTTCTGATTCCTTTCACGATAGGTATCCGGTTGTGAACTCCATAAGTTCGATTGAAGTAGTGAGGACACTGCTGATTTCAATCTTGGAGGGTACAACCGGCCAATAGTTGTAGTTTTCATTCAGCATTTCCATTTTTGAGTCAGTTGTGTCAGTTGTTTTTCTATTTTTCCATTTTATTACCAGTTCCATGATGGAAAAATTTATATGATTTGAGACTATCTTATTAAGAATGAACCCCCTCTAGCATGCTGAAATTTTCTGTCCTCTATGTGTCTTTGGCTATATTTAAGAGAGAAAAATTAAGAGCATGTTTGAATGAAATGGAAGTTGAAAAATTTCCATGTACATTGATGTGATTTGTGTTTGTGGTGTGATATATCAAATTTTTACATCTTGGACTACTCAATACATGTAATGGTTTCAAATTTTTGCGGAATAATTAACTTACAACACTTTTTAGAATACGGGATACTCTTGCCAAATTTTTAGTCATTTTGCAAATCAAATTTTAATGAAATTTTTTCAAAAGAATGATTAAAATCTTGCTAGCTTTAATATTCTTGTTGACTCTTTGGTGTTGCACCATCAATAGTTTATCTTTACCTAATAAAAGATGGCATATGGCCCACATATTATGCTAGCCTAGTGTGAGTCTGATCTGGCAATGATGGTTAGGTGGTATGAAAATCAAAAGAGGGTAAAAACAACACCCCAACTGGCATTCCTTGTGAGCATAAGCCTAAATTAGCATCAGAATGTCGGAAACCCAAAAATTTCATTATCACATCCCAATGAAAAAGAGTGCAACTAAGTTTTTTTAATGTTAACATCGGTTTGATCACCTTATATCCATACTAGCTGAAAACTTGTAATGTACATGCACTGACTGTTTGGCTTGATTATCCAAATTCTATTTAGCGTTGTCTAGTTGTGCTTTTCGTTTAATTTGAAACCAACCATGTTGAACTTAATGTACCTATCTTGGATGATTGAACAATTTGAGATGATAAAAATGAACACAATCACAAAGTACATAGTTGACTGAGCTGATTGCATATCTTCTTTTCTTTTCATCCATGCTTGAACTTTTTTTCTCTCCTTCAAAATAACCATGTTCCTTTTTGCTTGAGGACAAGCAATAGTTCAAGCTTAGGGGGATTTTTTGTGTGATTTATATATCATCTTCTCACATGCTATCACAACAAATTTGGTTCATTCTGATATATTTCAGTCTCTTTTCATATTAATTTTGCAATCTTTTTATTATTCTACTTATTCCATAACTTGCATTGCAGATTTGCCCCAAAAAGAATTGAATTCAGAGGTTAATTCTGCTGAAACAGCAGAATGCACAGTGTGTAATCCAGATGCACGGTGTGCACCTTTCCAGAGAAAATTTTGTTCTCCAGCTAGGAGAACGCATGATGTGCATGGAGAAAACACATGACATGTGAGTTTCCAGAAGTGCACAGAAAGACAAACGCACGGCGTGCATACCGGCACATGGCGTGCACCTAAAATGTAAACATCCAAAGAAAAGTTCTAGAACGTCGCACGACATGCATATCCTCTACGCACGCTGTGCACAGTTCAGCCTGATGCAAACCGCACTGCAGGTGCATGGCGTGCACCCCAGAAGCACGACGTGCACTGGCAGTTTTAGAAATATGAAAGTTCAAATTTTGATTTTAAAAGAAGGATGGAAGGTAAGGGATTGTTATGTTTGGTCATTTGAGAAGTTCTCTCTCGTCCCAGAGCTAGAGGAGACCAGAGGAAGGTGATTTTGGAGAGATCCAAGGTGGTTTCTTGCATAAAGAGACCATTTCTTCTTCTCTACTTCTCCATTGTCTTCTCCAAGGTGCAACCAAGCTTCCCAAACTTGGAGCAGATTCTTGGGAAAGGATCAAGTCCGTATTGGAGCCGCTAGAGAAGGAGAATTTCGTCCTCAAGCCAGAATTCTTCCTTCTTGTGGTTACATCTTCAGTTCTCTTTGACTTTTCCCCTGTAAATCATGTTTAGAATTGACATTTCTATAACAAATCTGCAAGACATGGTTATGGACGAGTAACTCTTCTTATCCCGGGAATGGGAGAGTAACTCCCATGTCATAGCATGTATGAAACAAGTAATTTCATACTAAATACTATGCTTCTTGTTTCTTAACCATGAAAGTGTCAGTTTACTCTTTTCTTGCATATATTGCTGGCCACCTTATGTGCATGTTTTCTGCCTTCTTACTTAATCTGAGAAGGTAAGTAGGAATGTATGGAGGTGCTCTTCTTGGAAACTCTTCCTCTTCTACGAGAGTATAGAGGAATAAGTTGAGGAATAGTTTGTGATCAAAAATGAAATTCATACACGAGAGTGTTGTTTTAAGTTGTGATCGTTGCATTTACATTGGGAGGTGAAATGTAACACAACCTTTCCTTGAAATAAGAACTTATGTATGTTTAAATTATTGTGTTCCTTTTATTTCTATGATATGTGAACAAAATCCTAATTTTCAAGATTCCTAATAATTCTAAACTTAAACTTCTTTTTGGGATTCTTGTTGCTAGTTAAAATCCAAATTTTGTGTTGTTAAAATCCGAGTTATTCTGCTTTTAGACAAACATTCTCTTTTCCTTAAAACTAATCTAGATTGTCGAACTTTGGTGTTATTATGCTCAATAAATTAGCTAAGCTCCTTGTGTTCGACCTCGACTGTTACAACCCCACCTCTCGATAACCCCCAATTAAGGGAGACCGAGAGGTCGAAGCCGCACCCATAACTTCCAGATCAAAGGTTCGACACCTAACCAAGAACAATTATTAAATTTCAACAATCTATACTGAAAAGCTGTAATAAAATTTTACATACCTTTTGAAAATTTTGGATTTCTAAACTTCTATCCATGTATGTATTCTACTCTAACTAATCCTCCTTGCATTTTACTTCATGTATTTCACAATATGACGATTTACTGTTTGTCCATTTGGCTTGTACCTAAAACACCGGCAAACAAAACATCGGTCAGCCGAAGCTGGTATGTGGGGGAAACAATTATCATGCAATTATTCATAACAATGTATTGTAGCCAATTACCAGTTAACAAACAAGTTTACATTTTAAATATAAATGTGCGATCCATGTGTACCTTATCCCCTGCGTTGTCCCTGCAGTGGACTTGGATACTACCTTCCTTATGGTAGATCCCCATTATACCCCTCATGATTTCACCTAACAGGTGAATCAATTTTTAGGGCTGAGTCACACGGCACTACCTGTAGGTAGCCCACTCCATAACTCATGGCAAGCTAAGAGTCTCATGGCACTACACATGTGTAGCCCAATTTCTAACTCATGACAACCTACACCTTGCTCTAGGTTATCCTTTTAGCCCTTGCATAGCCATAGGGGTGGACTCGGATCTAGCCAGTTATACATGTATATTCATAGTGATAGTCATAGTCACTCTATAGTTGCATGAAATAAAAGCATCCAATAGTTATTTCAAACCATGAGGGAAACATCGATAAAATCCTAGGAAAACTAGTCGAGATAATCATATGCATAACCACATGCCTGATTTGATGATTTCACAAGCATTAAGCAAACCCAACCAAGAATGTAATCCAAGCAAGCAATTCAATCATCACATAATTCCTAAAAAGAATATGTACTCTATTTATTACACACTTTATCAAGAATCTACTTTATTGATGTAACGAACTCAAATCTAGATATCACCTCTATTTTCATTTTCCCTAAAAAAAACTTAAATTCAATTTCTCTTAAACTTTATTGAGTAGTAATTTCGACTCTGAAAATAATCTTAGGATAATTTAGACTTTGTATCACCACCCATTTACATGATCATACATGGTAGTGACATTGAGGTCTTTTGGAAATTTAATTCACATATTGTGGAGAGCGAGGCCATATCAGATGTAATACCCTCTTTTACCCTAGAGAGAGAGAGGGATTTAATGAGTAGAAAATACCCAAAAACTATTTTAACAATATAGAATATAAATTATCCTTTTATTAGGATAATTAACACCCCTTTATTAGTATTAACGCCTAACATTTTTGATATAGATTTATGGTGTCAGATTATGTACCTTAACGGTTTAAGAATCAACCTACGAAATTAAGAGTCTAAAGGAGGATTAATTGTACCCTTTTAATGCTTTGAAGGATAAGATATGAGGTAGACTTTAATACTTTGATTTCATTCATCACGTTAATTGACCAAGGTTCAACGGCTTATTAATATTTTGATTTTAAGAGAGTACGGGTGCAAGGCTCCATCTTCCTTCTGCATGAACTGGGAACAGACGTTACAGTCCCTCTCCCACCAATGGCCTTCACTCCATGCCTTCAGTTCATTGCCTGCCTTAACACCGGATATGCCTCGAGGGAACGAAATGGTCTACGAGAACCCTAAAACGAGGCCTAAGACGTTGCTTTCTCTAAACGCCGAAAAACTCCTCCCGCAGACGTCCGCCGTCACTGCCATAGTGCTTGGTTGCCTGGACTTAATAACTCCTGACGACACAAAACTACTCACACGAGTAGTGCGATTCCTTCTCTACTGATCCCTATTCCCAATTTCTCTAGTGCGTTGTGGATTCCTCGTGATGGAGTGACCCTCGTCTCCAGTGAGGAGCAGCTTGCAGTGGCGCTGTGGTCATTTTGGAGTCTATTAAAGGTAAGGGCACCATCTGCGGTCCCTCACTATTTCTTCCCCACCTTCTGTGCCCAATCACTGGGTCGACTAAAACCTGTCTCAAGTACGTGTATTCATGTCGAAGGGAAGCTGGGTGCTTTTTGATTCTGCATATGAACATCAGTCCTAACGCTGATTTACGGATCTGCATTGAACGCCTGGTTTCTTATCTAAGGGCCCGTTTGGTTGCGTAGAAAACTAATGCAACACGTTCATTTTCCGCATTTTTACAAACTACAACCGTTTGGTTGTAAGTACTTATAAGACGGACTGGGAAAAGCAAACTCAAGCTGGAAAAAAATTGAGAGCAAATTGATGAAAAACAACCGCGCCACTTTTGGGCGCGGTCCGTTTCCCCACCCCCTCCCTCATAAATGTCAGTTCTCCGATGAAAGCTACTATATGGTTTTGTACACAGGACCAACTAATGCTCCTAAAAACTACGTTCAAACAAATGAAAACAATCGAACGTGATGCAAATAAACTTCACGCAACCAAATACAAGCATCTATTTTTCATTTCACCTCGTTGCAGTTCCTGTTTCTGCATTCCTGATTAACAAATGAATTACACAGAACCAGACGAGGCCTAAGTCTCCTCTCCGCCACGGTTTGGTAGTTCCGCCTTCCATGAGCACTGATTTGGGACCTATTACCAATATGCTGGGTGTTGTTGTCTTGTGCCACCATCAGTGCTCCACCCCTTTTGACGAGTCGGGTTCCCTATGTGGAACGCGACCGACTCCTTCAGAGTGACTACGGTAGTGAATGAGAGGAGGGGGACGGGAGGTCCTGAGTTTTGAACTGCTGGCATCAACCACGCGGAGTTCTAAGAAACCGGTAAATGAAGTCGTCGTTTCATTTGTTTCATGTTGATTAAAATACCCGTGAATAGTAGGGGCTCGTAGTTCGCCATGATTTGGGTATTACGAACTGACACAATTCCAGCTTGTCCCCTGCTACTCCACAGATTAACAAATATACATGTACCCTTGCGCCCATGTTTCTAAATCGTCAGACCGCCTTGTAAAAGAATGAAATCTCTGATTGGTTTGGACTCATTTAATTAATAATCTAGTAGATATCCATATTTAGTAAAGCAACGTTTAACCAACAGTGAGTGAGATACATATATGATATAAGTAGGTGCTTCGATTTGGAAGATTTTTGGATATTGATTACCGACCTATGTGCCTAATTATCGAGTTCATAGGAAGTGTTTTGTTAGGTTAAATATTTAATAAGGAACCATTTTAACAAAAAGTGTAATCTGATGCGTAGGTGGTATTGACTTTGACCTTTATTTTGACTTAAACAAGACCGAAGGTATGTACTCCTCCCTATTTATGACGGGGCATTATTATGACTAATTTTCCCATAATGAGGCAATTTTTGCAATACATGCTCTTTTTTCATTTGCCAAATATTTCCTATCCTCTCAATTGGAATTATTATTGCTCTTTTGAAATTATTATTATCTTGTTGAATCGGGTCAATGACCCCACCTGCTATTATGCCTGCAAGATGTCAAATTGAATCTTGCCACTCTATTTATGCATGTTAGATAATTCGACTAGTTTAACTATCGTAGACGCTTATGCGTAACCATTAAGGCGCGTCTATTTCCACCCGGGGTGCGTCTTTCCACCTCTTTTTATACATGGGCGCGTCTACTTCCGCCCAGGGTGTGTCTATTTCCACCCATTTTACTTAGGCCATTGACTCAGTGGTGTTGTGGCCCTACTTTAGTTACTTTAGTCAAATATATCTACATACAAAATTATTATTATTGTTATGATATTGTGAATGGTTAATGGCTAGATGTGTTATTTCACTTATTTATTTATATGCCTCATTCTTTCGGAAATTCCTTCTCTTGTCACTTCTCATTGGAACTTACCTAGTTTTTATGTCTCCCTCTTTGATGGGAACATCTTACTTTACTCTTTAAATGCCCTAGTTAATTCTCTTATGTACATATGCTGATTTATATCTTGTTTTCCTATTTTTTCTGGGTGTTCCCAAAAACTACCCAGGTATAGGTGCTTTGATGGACGTGAACACATGAATGTCGTACACCTGAAGTTGGCTTAAGGATAGCTTGGAATAGTCAGGTTACCCTCTGCATTTGGGGTTCCTATGAAGCTTAGTTATAGTATTTCCTTTTTATGTACCACTGTTTGGGTGAGAAAGTTATGTACATGTGAATATTTGTAACTTTGTAAAAAGATATGTTTTCCACTGCTTAAATATTTCATGGCTCATTTTTGTACCATTAAGTGGGCCCACTATTGGGTCCCACTCTTTACAATTGACTTGGATTCACTTTCTAGGGTTTTTGTATCCATTTTAGGGTTTCATTAATCTTCATTCGGGTTTCTTAGATCAATTCCTCAAACTTTATCCCTTTTAGGTCAACAAACCCTAAAATACTCTTTTCTACTCATATAAACCCTAATTGCTCAAGTTATCCATTTTAATAGTCTTTTATACCCAAATTGACTTAGGATCATCATATCCCTATTTATTCATGGATTTGAACAATTGAAACAATTAAAAGACATATTCATCTAAATTAGGGTTTTTCAAGCTCATTAATGCATATTCATGCACGAAACCCTAAATTAAGAAACTTATATAAAAATATCATATTTTTAGATCCGATTTTCACTTTTATTAACAACAGGTTAATATTGGCTTGAATTTTCCAATGAACAACATTAAATCCATATATCATCAAATCTGAGGGTTTTTCATTAATTAAATTATTAAAGATGATAAATTTATTTACTTTTCAAATTTAAATTATATTTATGCACATAATCTCTAAATTAAACTAATTACATGCAAAGTTCATCCGTTTCGATGTTAATGTACATTTTTACAATTAACATGTTAATATAAACTTTAATGACCCATTAAACTCTACCAATTACATTAATCATTTCAAAGTAGAGTTTCTTAATCTTTAATTCATTAAAGTTGATAACTTACACTACTTTTGAATAGCATCCAAAATTAGGCTTCATGCATAATTTCTTTGTGTTTCTCTCATTCTGAGGATCAATTTTCATATATTACTTGTCCTAATTGGAGTTACCAATCATTAGATATGATTTTTGCAAAATAAAAATACCTTTGGCCAATTGGAGAGTGCCACGTCGCTCCTTGCATGCAATGTAACTCGATTTGGAAAACATAACGCAAAGACATTTCTGCCCCCACTTAAGTTGTCATTGCTTCATACCCCCAGAGGGTATAACTATCCAACCGACTGCTTCATCCTCTACCTCACGACGGCAGTCTGTCTGCCGCCCTAACGGCTGAGGGTGGGGCTTCTCCTTCCCTCTATGGACCCCGACGGCCCTCACCAACGCTCCCCTTGCCTCCATCGTGCCGTCGCACACAGAGTGGTACCCTTGGGTCGTGGTTAGAGTGGCCAAGTCAAAGTCACTTGACCTGCAACCGCAGCCGACCTGCAACCCTCCTGCTGACATTACGCAGGTCCTCGGGCCAAGGGATGGAAGCCGAGCTTCTCTCCAGAGACATGGGAGCATCGTGCCTCTCAACCAACTCCCGTACAAGGCTTATACTAGCTCTGGGGTCGCATTACCCCCATGCCTAGGGTTTTGGACGGAAAAGGAAGAAGAGGAAGGTAGAAGAACATGGGGTTCTCTCTCCCCTTCAAACCAAGGCTCTACCCCTTATATACGGGAGAGTACAAAGCCCTAAGGCGTGCCTCGATGAGGACTCAAGTCCTAAACTCGAAAGGAAACATACTTTCCTTGGTTGTGAAGCAACCATCTCTGTCTCTCTTCATTAACTCTTATTTCCTTGATATTCCTTATTGCAGGGATATTTAGGAATTCAAAATTCCTCTCCCTTGTTCTCTTTATTCTTGTCTTTTAATTCATTAGCCACGGATTTCTATTTTCTTTTAATAGAAATCACTCCCTTTTTAACAAAACCTCATAATCATTCATTATGCATCATATTATCTTCTTATTTGACTTTATTGGTATATTCTTTTCATCGTTCTTCATTGGGACACCTTGGATCCCAAGGAACTCTTATTATTTCAAAATCCTTTTTATTAGATACTTATTATCCTTCTAGATGCATCTATATGTTGTTATGTATGCCCATAGAGCAAGTCATATGATGATTGTAATGGGATACTTTGTAAGTGATTTGAATAATAATAAAGGCAATTTTCGATCTATATGTTTAAACTGTTTCTGAGATGATGGTGTAACATGATAGATGTCTAAAGAATAGTTTTACCCAATGACGTATGCTTTTGGGTTGAGGACCTAAACGATGAGATCATACGGATGTTAAGAGTATACATTCTTGTTTGGTCCCTAGTCAGTTGTTCTTGTAGAAATAACCATAGCCATCAATAACACTGAACACTAGATTGTGTGTTGGTTGATTGCAGAATCTCATTAGTCATGATATAGTGATATCAAACCAAGCACATAGGCACTTGTTAGAGAACAAGGTACCAGACAGACCCACCGTGAGAGTGACACATGGAACCATGACTTGGTAGTCACAGTCATCTCTCACAGTGATGGTGGTGAGTGTGATTCTTAGACCTGAAATCACTACACTCAACACATGTTGTTGGGTACACTTTGACATCATCAAACGCAGTCCTAAAACATGGGTTGTTATAAAGGTGATGATTGGGTGGCTTTGACACATGGGGATTTTGAGGGGTGAGTGATAGATATGTGATTTTCCCTCCTGAGGGAGTTTGATATCGATGGCCACTTGATGAGTAGGATTGAGAAAGGCATGCGCATGCACGTGCGAATCAATATATGATATTGATGTCACACACATCTCACCGAGTCTGCTCTAAGATCAAGAAAATTAATGAATGTTGACAGGATGACTGTTCCATGCCTCGAGTTCATTCTGGATATCAGTGACAAAGGAATTATACATTCATTGTAACACCATTCACGGATTATAGGATTGAACGTTGTTCTCCAACTTTCTATTTCACTTGGGTAGCACTGATGTGTGATTAGGCACCGCTCTTTGCTTGTGAAGTCATAAGTGTTATGGACTTTTACTGCCAATGTGAAATGGACCCGCAGGGTCACACACATAGGATTTAACCTGGAAGAGGAGTTTTTGTCCACAAGCAATGTTTAGATTGATTACTAAAGGATTTTAGTAGTTCAATTAAACACTCAATTAATCGATAGGTCGATATCATAATGTTCAAGGGGTTGTACACGTTGATTGGAGTATCGGATTGGTTGAAATCATAATTGATTGATTATGCACAATTTGTGCTCCGAAACGATCGCCTCATGTGATGAACTGGTCGGCTGAGCTTGGTCAACCGGTCGGCTCAAGCGTTGAGCCGAAGAGGAGTTTTTGTCCACAAGCAATATTTAGATTGATTATTAAAGGATTTTAGTAGTTCAATTAAACACTCAATTAATTGATAGCTCGATATCATAATGTTCAAGGTGTTGGACGCATTTATTGGAGTATCGGATTGAATGAAATCGTAATTGACTGATTCTGCATAATCTGTGCTCCCAACTGCTCGCCTCATGTGATGAATCCGTCAGCTGAGCTTGGTGAACCGGTCGGCTCAAGCGTTGATCCGATAGGCTCAAGGTCAGGGCGAACTGATTGCTTCAAGTGTTGAAATGATCGATTCAACTGGCGCAACCGAGCAAGTTGGGAAAGTAAGATTGGTGAGAATACTCCTTTCGTTTCAATTTCCTAATTTGATTGGGAAATAGGATTGGTATTCGATACCAATTAGAAATAAAAGAAGGAAAGTCAATCGGGAACCGACCTATACCACCAACCGACCGGTTCACTTGTGAACCGACCGGTTGAGGTGTCCCAACCGATCAGTTGGTGCTCCAACTGACCAGTTCAGGTCCCCAACGAACAGTTTCAGTTGTGAAATGATCAGCTCAGGTTGCGAGTTGGTTGCTTTTGTGGAAAATCTTGAACCCTTCTACTCCTATTTTTAGTCTTGTATTGTCGGGAATAGAGAACCCTGTCCCATGACCCGCCTATATATAGGGGTATTGGGGGATTCTCACAGTACAACTCAGTGCAAGCCAGTTGCTCTGCAAAGTTTTCGTTCTCTCTGGTTTTAGTAACTGAGAGAGCCCGAGCAAGCGCTACCCGAAAAGGGAGGTGCAGTAAGGGAAAGACAACTACAGTTGCAGCAGGCAGTAGGAGAGTGTGTTGGCGACTAGTACGTAAACTGGAGGGTGTGAATCCTTCCAACTCCTTGTGGGACAAGGAGTGTTTAGTTCCAGGTGGTCTGTGTGGACTACTTTAGAGGCGGGAGGTCACTACCGCTCAGGAGGACTACTGTCATCCGACAGTCCAGTGAGAGGAGGAGTCTTCAGTCCCGGTGCCACCAGGAGCTGCACAGACACCGTCCAAGACCGGAGGTGAATACCGTGCAAGGCGCGAGGTATTGTTGCCAAGCAAGCCTCGGGGCAAGGTATGCATCCACAAACCATCTTTCCTATTCTATAGACGTTGACGTGATTCCTTTTGTTCTGGGTTTTGGGGAGAAAATTTTTGTTTCCGCTGCTTCTCTGCCTCCTCTAAAACCCAACAGTGGTATTAGAGCCACATCAACTGTTCTATATTTTAGGATTATCGATATGATCGATTTTGGTTTTTCACCTTTATTTATTGCATGTGATGCGAATAATATCGGCTTTATACATGTCCAATATACAAATCCCAAATATACATATATGATATGTAATATGAATGCACTCGATACACGTCGCCCTTAAATGAGTTTTGTGGTGGATGTGTAGCATGATTATGGCCTATAAACCCCTATATCTGTGTATGGTTGTATATGGTTGCTTGCATCTCGGTCTGTGCACCGATTCCCCTTCTCTTATTCCTGATGTAACTCGAAATAATTTGAGAATTCTTTTCCTACCTTTGCTCCCCCCGAATGTAACTCGGGCTTTCACAATTCAATTGTAAATAGGATATATTTTATTTCCCGTTATGTCAAAGAACGGCGGGTGACATGAGACGGCCGGTTCGAGGAGCGAGACGAGTGGGTGGTGACCTGATAAGATGTACGACGACTGGTGAACCAATCGGCTGGAGGCACCAGTTGATCGGCTGGTGGCACCCGAGCAACCAACTTGATGGCGAGCCGATCAATCATGGAGATGAGCTGATCAAACCCAAAAAGGAAGGCAAAGATTTCATCTTGTACAGGTTGCATGTGATGTAGACCTAGATGACCGTGACTCCTCTTGGCTCGAGGAATCGCAATAGGATGGCCATAATCATTGCTTTTTATCATTTTGCATGTTTTCTGTGGGATATAGCATGCATATGATACTTACTATATATTGTGGTGATTGGATATGTATATGTATATAAAAACCAAATCCCTCATTAAAATATTAAGTCTTACACGCCTTCCATTAGAGACACACATGGAAAACTTGATCGACCAAGCGTAGGTTACGCCAAAGCGTGGTGCGTCGTCTATCTTGTGGAAGTGTGAAGCGTCGACATGTAGGTTCTGCCAAAGTAGGGTGCATGTTTACCATGTCGGATATTGGGTTATAGTTAACTGGTGATTCTTAGAGCGTCTAAGCCCTGAGGCACGGAATGTTCATGGCAAGGTGTTGTGCATGTTCATTCATCAAGAGTTGCATATGATGAAATTGGCATGATGGCCTACCTAAATAGTCAAGATTATGGGCGATCAGCCAAAGTTGACTCATGACTTGATGAAATATGGATCTTGACCCACTAGAAGATTGTACGCTGCAATCTTCCGAATTGATGGTGAGGGATATCAATTTGAGTCAAAATAGTGGGAGCGGTAATTAATTAAAGGCCTAATTAACTATCGTCAAATTTATTGAAATCAAATCAAAAGGAGTTTTGACAAATGCAAATTTTCTCTTGTAGAATGGAAAAGGAATCATCTTTTAAAATGGTAAAATTAATTGAGAATAAATTCCATAACTGGTTGAGGACTGTGAAAAGTGTTCTGCACGATCCAGATATACCAGGAGCCTTTGAATCCACTCTATGTACGCTTAATGCGTTGGTGAAGAAGAAAGAAAGTTATTTGATAGAGATCAATGGAATGAAAGGTAAGGGAGATAAGGGTTCTCTCGCCAAACCAATTTCTTCTACATGGAGAGGATGTAAGGAACGATGGAAGAAGAAGTCATAGATAGAGATCTCTACTTCTATTGTATACATGATAGAGATTAACTTTACTACTTCTTCGTCATGGGTACTTGATATCGGATGCGGATCTCACATTTGTTCAAATGTGAAGGATCTTAAGAGAAGTAGGCCTTTGGGGAAAGGCGAGGTTGAACTACGTGTTGCCAATGGGGCAAGAGTTGCCGCCAGTTCCGTAGGAACCTATGAGTTAACTCTACCTAGTGGGCTAATAATAGAGTTGAAGAATTGTTATTATGTACCTGCCATAAATAGGAATATAATTTTTATCTCTTGTTTGGACAAAGTTGGATTTGAATTTCTTATTAAGAATGGAAAATGTTCCATTTGTAAAGATGGGATCTTTTATGGCATTGCCCCAATGTCTTATGTTATATACTTGATAGACTTGGAGACAAGTGTATACAACGTAAACACCAAAAAGCAAAAACTCAACGACTCAAACAAAACATATCTTTGGCATTGTCGTCTAGGGCACATAAATGAGAAGCGCATTTCTAGACTCCATAAAGATGGTTATCTAGACTCTTTTAATTATGAATCAATAGAGACATGTGAATCCTGTTTGTTGGGCAACATGACCAAGACTCCCTTTTCAGGTAAAGGTGAGAGAGCTAGTGATCTATTAGGACTCATACATACTGATGTATGTGTGCCTTTTAGAACTAATGCCAGAGGTGGGTATCAGTACTTCATTACCTTTACTGATGACTTCAGTAGGTATGTCTATGTGTACCTGATGAAACATAAGTCAGAAACCCTTGAAAGGTTCAAGGATTTCATGAATGAAGTACAAAACCAACTTGGTAAAAGTATTAAGGCACTTCAATCTGATCGAGGTGGAGAATACTTAAGCCAGGAGTTTGAGGACCTTCTGTGAGCCCGTGGTATTGTATCACAGTGGACTCCGCCTGGAACACTACAACATAATGGTGTGTATGAAAGAAGGAATCACACATTGTTAGATATGGTGCGATCAATGATGAGTTTTGCTGATCTTCCGATTTCCTTATGGGGTCATGCTCTTGAAACCGCCGCATTTACACTTAACAGTGTACCATCGAAATTGGTTCAAAAGACACCATATGAGATATGGACTGGGAAGTGTCCCAATTTGTCTTTTATGAAGATTTGGGGTTGTGAGGCTTACGTCAAGAAAATGTTTCCTGATAAGCTTGGACCCAAATCTGATAAATGTTATTTTGTTGGATATCCCAAGGAAACCAAGGGATATTATTTATACCACCCTACTGACAACAAAGTGTTTGTTTCCATGGATGTTGTATTCCTAGAGAAGGAATTTATTTCCAAAGGAAGCAGTGGGAGGAATATAGGGCTTGAAGAGGTTCAAGCCCAACAAGAAAACATTGAACCGGTAGATGTACCAGAGGAAAATATAGATTCACAAGGTGTTGTGGAATATCAGTCTCCTCAGGTAACACAAGGACCTCATAGATCTAGTAGGACCCGCCTTGAACCTGAGAGGTTTGGATACCTTGTAACTCAGGAAGGTGGTGAGTTGATCATAGATGATGATCCAACTACCTACGTAGAGGCTATGGAGGGACCAGATTCTGAGAAATGGCTTGAAGCCATGAGATCCGAGATGGAATCCATGTACTCCAACAAAGTATGGACTTTGGTGGAACCACCCAAAGGGGTAAAACCCATAGGGTGCAAGTGGGTCTTCAAGAAGAAGACCGACATGGATGGCAATGTGTAGACTTATAAAGGCAGATTGGTTGCGAAGGGATTTCAACAAGTTCAAGGTGTTGACTATGACGAAACCTTTTCTCCAGTTGCCATGATTAAGTCCATCAGGATCATGCTTGCTATTGCAGCTTATTATGACTATGAGATTTGGAAGATGGATGTTAAAACCGCATTCCTTAACGGGAATACAAATGAGGATGTGTAAATTACACATCCTGAAGGTTTTGTAGATCCAAAGAATGCCAATAAAGTCTGTAAGCTGCAAAGGTCAATCTATGGATTGAAGCAAGCATCTCGGAGTTGGAATCTTCGATTTGATGAGGAAGTCAAAGTGTTTGGCTATATTAAAAATGAAGATGAACCTTGTGTGTACAAGAAGGTTAGTGGGAGCTCGACCACATTCCTCATATTGTATGTGGATGACATACTTTTGATGGGGAACGATGTCTTAGCCTTAGAGAAGGTAAAGACTTGGCTTGGGAAAACTTTCTCAATGAAGGACTTGGGAGAAGCATCCTACATTCTAGGAATTAAGATCTATAGAGATAGATCTAGAAGGATTCTCGGACTAAGTCAGAGCACGTACATTGACAAAGTGCTGAAGCGATTCAGCATGGAGAACTCAAAGAGAGGCTACATCCCCATGCTACATGGAGTCACCGTCTCTAGAGCTCAATGTCCCTAATCTTGTGAAGAGAGGGAGCGTATGAATGGGATCCCATATGCATCAACCATCAAATCAATCATGTACGCTATGTTGTGCACACGCCCAAATGTCTCGTATGCTCTCAGCATGACGAGCAGGTACCATTCAGATCCTAGGGATGCTCACTGGACAGTCGTGAAGAACATCCTCAAGTACTTACGAAGGACTAAGGATCAGTTTCTTGTTTACGGCGGCGAGGAAGAGCTGGTTGTAAAGGGTTACACTAATGAAAGCTTCCAAACCGATAAAGATGATTACAGATCGTAGTCAGGATTTGTGTTTTGCCTTAATAATGGAGCTGTGAGATGGAAGAGTTCCAAGCAAGAAACAGTTACCGATTCTACTACAAAGGCTGAATATATTGCTGCTTCACGTGCATCAAAGGAGGTTGTGTGGATCATGAAGTTCATTTCTGAACTTGGTGTAGTTCCCAGTAGCTGTGATGCAATTGAGCTTTATTGTGACAATAATGGAGCTATTGCGCAAGCTAAGGAGCCCAGATCATATCAGTGGTCCAAGCACATACTTCGGTGCTTCCATCTCATACGAGAGATCGTACAATGAGGAGATGTGAAGATTTGCAGAGTACCAACTGAAGACAGCATAGCTGATCCAATAACTAAGGCCCTTTCTCAGCAGAAGCATGATGGTCATGCTAGGTCACAAAGATTGAGATTCCTTGGTGACTGGCTCTAAGTGCAAGTGGGATTCTGTTGGTATGTATGCCCATAGAGCAAGTCATATGATGATTGTAATGGGATACTTTGTAAGTGATTTGAATAATAATAAAGGCAATTTTCGATCTATATGTTTAAACTGTTTCTGAGATGATGGTGTAACATGATAGATGTCTAAGGAATGTTTTTACTCAATGACGTATGCTTTTGGGTTGAGGACCTAAATGACGAGATCATATGGATGTTAAGAGTATACATTCTTGTTTGGTCCCTAGTCAGTTGTTGTTGTGGAAATAACCATAGACATCAATAACATTGAAGACTAGATTGTGTGTTGCTTGATGATAGAATCTCATTAGTCATGATATAGTGATATCAAACCAATCACATAGGTACTTGTTAGAGAAAAAGGTACCAGACAGACCCACCGTGAGAGTGACACATGGAACCGTGACTTGGTAGTCACAATCAACTCTCACAGTGATGGTGGTGAGTGTGATTCTTAGACCTGAAATCACTACACTCAACACATGTCGTTGGGTACACTTTGACATCATAAAACGCAGTCCTAAAACATGGGTTGTTATAAAGGTGAAGATTGGGTGGCTTTGATACATGGGGCTTTTGAGGGGTGAGTGATAGATATGGGATTTGTCCCTCCTGAGGGAGTTTGATATCCATGGCCACTTAATGAGTAGGATTCAGAATGGCATGCACATGCACGTGTGAATCAATATATGATATTGATGTCACACACATCTCACCCAGTCTGCTCTGAGATCAAGAAAATGAATGAATGTTGATAGGATGACTGTTACATGCTTTGAGTTCATTCTGGATATCAGTGACAAAGGAATTATACATTCACTATAACACCATTCACGGATTGTAGGATTGAAAGTTGTTCTCCAACTTTCTATTTCACTTGGGTAGTACTGATGTGTGACTAGGCACCGCTCATTGCTTGTGAAGTCATAAGTGTTATGGACTTTCACTGCCAACGTGGAATGGACCTGCAGGGTCACACACATAGGATTTAACCTGGAAGAGGAGTTTTTGTCCACAAGCAATGTTTAGATTGATTACTAAAGGAGTTTAGTAGTTCAATAAAAGACTCAATTAATCGATAGCTCGATATCATAATGTTGAAGGTGTTGGACGCGTTGATTGGATTATCAGATTGATTCAAATTGCAATTGACTGATTCTGCACAATTTGTGCTCCCAACCGATCGGCTCATGTGATGAACCGGTCGGCTGAGCTTGGTGAACCGGTCGGCTCAAGTGTTGACCCGATCGGCTCAAGGTTAGGGTGAACCAATTGCTTCAAGTGTTGAAACGATCGATTCAACTGGCGCAACCGAGCAAGTTGGGAAAGTAAGATTGGTGAGAATATTCCTTTCGTTTCAATTGCCCAATTTGATTGGGAAATAGGACTGGTATTTGATACCAATTAGAAACAAAAGAAGGAAAGTCAATCCGGAACTGACCTGGACCACCAACCGACCGTTTCACTTGTGAACTGACCGGTTGAGGTGTCCCAACCGATCGGTTGGTGCTCCAACTGACCGGTTCAGGTCCCCAACCGACTGTTTTAGTTGTGAAACGATCGGTTCAGGTTGCGAGTTGGTTGCTTTTGTGGAAAATCTCGAACCCTTCTACTCCTGTTTTTAATCCCGTATTGTCGGGAATTGAGAACCATGTCCCATGACCCGCCTATCTATATAGGGGTATTGGGGGATTCTCAAAGTACAACTCATTGCAAGCTGATTGCTCTGCAAAGTTATCTTTCTCTCTGGTTTTGGTAACTGAGAGAGCCCGAGCAAGCGCTACCTGAAAAGGGAGGTGCAACAAGGGAAAGATAACTGCAGTTGCAACAGGCAGCAGGAGAGTGTGTTGGCGACTACTACATCAACAGGAGGGTGTGAATCCTTCCAACTCATTGTGGGACAAGGAGTGTGGAGTTCCAGGTGGTCCGTGTGGACTACTTTAGAGGCGGGAGGTCACTGCCACTCAGGAGGACTACTATCATCCGACAGTCCAGTGAGAGGAGTCTTCAGTGCCGGTACGACCAGGAGCTGCATAGACACCGTCCAAGACCAGAGGTGAAGACCGCACAAGGCGCGAGGTATTGTCGTCGAGCAAGCCTCGGGACAAGGTATGTATCCACAAACCATCTTTCCTATTCTATAGACATTGACGTGGTTCCTTTCGTTCTGGGTTTTGGGGAGAAAATTTTTGTTTCCGCTGCTTCTCTGCCTCCTCTAAAACCCAACACTATATGTATTATTTCTCATTCAAATATTTTCTTTTGAGATTTTCTCTTTATTTCTCTTTTGTTTTCCTCATTGGTATTCCTTTTACCATTAGTAATCCTTGGAATATGAAATTCCACTAAGGATTACCCAATTGTACCTCTTTTTACTTATTTTCCACATTTTACCATTGTTTTCAAATTCTTTCTTAATAAAGAAATACTCAATTGATCATTTCTTTTCTTATTGCTCTCTTTATGCAGCTTTGGACTCCTTGGAACCCAAGGAACCCAAGAGGCACGAAATCCCTCTTTGGATTTGCCTTCTAGAGGTTTCCACATTTTTCTTTTCTCAAATATTCAATTATTCATTTACTAATTGAATTTCCATGTTATTTGGGCCCAATAGCCAATAAATCCCACAACACAAACATCAATGCTATTGTAAATAGAATCCATTTATTCAAAACAAATTATATCATTATTTGTTCAAATATTCTTAATATGAGAAATTACATTTCTCGACAAATGAACCCAAAAATTGGGATTGTAACATCCTTCCCCTCTTATAGGAATTTTGTCCTCATAATTCTATCAAGCAAACAAACAATTTAGGATAAGACTTTTCCATGTCCATCATTGGCCCCTATGTGGCTTTACCATACTCATGGCGTCTCCAAAGAACCTTTATCGTCACATATTCTTTTGTTTGAGTTCTTTCATCCTAGCATCTATAAGTATACAGGTGGACTCAGGCCATTTCAGCCTCCCTTGGGGCTCACTAGGTTCATTGCTCAGCACATGGTCGGGTACCTCACATAGTACTCTAAATTGGACACATGGAACTCATCACACCTTACTTTATCCTGAGGGGTAAGGTCAAACTTAACCTTCTCCACCAGTCCATCTCAATGGACCCATGTATCGGGGACTCATCTTTCTTAGCTATAGCTCATAGGGGTCGGATTTTCATGTCACATATTTCCCACAGTGAACTCCATGTCAGTCTACTTTGCATCCGCTCACGACTCTCATCGTCTCTAGGCTCCTTTCAGCCTTTGCACGATCAAAGTGACTTCATCTACACACACTATGGTCCTTTCACAAACATCACCTTACTGAAGTGGTGACCGATACAACCTCTCTTACAGAGCTTCTTTAAATCACGATACTGGCTATGGTGGTTATCTTCCCATCTTTCATAGGAAAAGAACTGTCTCTAGCTATCACCCTGAACGATCACATATGCTCTCATCAGACCCTTTAGTCTTGATCATACTAACCATTAGTTATGGGTGATGAACTATACTAACATCGAGTCCTTCATGTACCTACTTCCCCCTTACATAAGTGAACCTTTAGGATATACTTAAGGACTTTTGAACTCGATTCATGGTTTAGTTGAACCATCTCTCTCATAAGTAGTTCAACCAGATATCTCTCTTGACAGAATTCTCTTCTTTCTCATGTCATCTAGGTAAGACGATCTACCATAACCCATATTGCATCTTGACCTTCCTGGTCTAGGGGAGACTTATCACAACATCCATAATGATGAACTCCCATTCCCTCTCAGGGACTATTTTGTCCTCTATATCGATACACTGGGTTACTGGGGTTCGTCCTTTACCTCCTAGCTTGCATGGCCATAAATCACATGCAACTTTATCCAAAGTCCTACTGTTACTTATTATCTTGGTGGTACGTTGTATGGTGATCTTAAAATCATGATCTGTTGTATGTCATGATTGCTTAAGATCGATTCCTCAGAAACCCTAAACTACTCTAGTTGGGGTTTCATCACCTTCTTTTCAAAAGAAGTGCATCTGAGGTTCTACCACCATCCTTTCATTGCATCAAGGACTAGACTGGCTAACCAAACAACCATTAACTTGTTCAACAGATCTCATTACATCGGAGTATTAGCCAAACATATCTCCTTTCCAAACTTAGGGTTAGCCTAACAACCTCTTCTAGCTTCTAGCCAAACTAATCAGATACATCTCAACCAGAACATCCATTACCACTTCACATCCTTAGGTATTAGGTAACATTGAAGACATACACTTCCACACATTTCACTTATCATCTCAAACTTGAATTCTATGTCTATCTTTATTGAGAACACTTTGAGCTCATCTTCTTGGTGATCAAACTCAATCTTGTATGACTCATGTCTCATGACAAAAACATCCTCATAAGGTGATTACCTTATTACTCTTACTATTTGTAAACCATTTATGTATTATTCACTCCACAAGGATATGTTATCATCTTTTTCCTCTTACCTCATAGCAATGTTCCAACTCATATCCATCTTTAATCCTTGGTGTATGGCATGCATACTGTCCTATCTCTCACTCCCATAACAAGAGGAAATAAGCATTTGGCGGCCGTCCAAATACAAAGTTCTACCTGTTCCATGAGTAGAGATGGTACATCCCACATTGCGAGTACACCTTCCAATCTAAGATGAAATGCACAACTTATGTCTCTACAACACAATCATCTCGATATCAAAGTTACCTCCATGGAAAACTAGTCTTGAACCTACTGAGGTTTATATCCTTGGTCATCTCCTCTAGGTCTATAGGGTGCCGAATCTTTTGGGGTCATCCCTCTTCCCTCATGCATCAAGAGAGTGCCCTACTCATCTTCCCTTTGGGTCCCATGAATTCATGAAGGTGATCAATCTCCTAACCCATGGCCCTCAGACTATGACAGTTGTTACCTCCCAAACCTATGGTCATTTGCAACTGGGGAATTAGGCAACTCCTACTTCCATTAGTCTTATCCCTACCTGACCCTACGATAGACTTAGGATTATCCAATTATAGTACATGTCCAACTTAGAACCTTGCCCAATCCTTCATCATCTCTCTTTGTATACATGGGTTGACATCCATCCTTTCATAGGGGTCATGGTGACCTACCTACCGTGGTCAGGCCCCTTACTGGTTACCTCCATGGTAACACATCGACATGCACTTAGAGATGGATATCTATGGGTCTGTAGGTTCATTGTCATACCATGTACTTTTCACTTAGCTTCTAAAGATCCTATGAGACCTCTTTAGGTTACCTTAAACCAAAAAAACTAATATACACCGTACCAAAGGGGTCCCTCTCCCAGGATGGGAGGAAACCTATGTCTTGACAACAAGGTCACAAAAGCTCTTACGTCTAGGGTTTACATCCACATGAGCCTACTTAATCCTAGCAAGCTATTGAGGCACAAGAAGATCACCTACTAAACCATGCTAGGTCATACTTGTCCTCTTTCCTTCATATTGGATCAAGATCATATATTCCTTTATCATCAACCTAGCTGTGAGGGGTTCATCAAACATACCTTAAACTTAAGGGGCCTCCCTTTTCCTCTATACATGAGGAGTACCATGCTCGAAACTATAGCAACTTAGTTCTCGTCATGAGCATTAGGTATACCACTTCCCCTCTTAGGCCTAGGAACCCTAGGTTCACTTTTAGGTGTCCAATTGCATGCTCTATCTCTTAACCATGAATCAAGCTTGCAAAAGGCATGACATGTGCTTCCTGTCATCCTTGAACTCGAGCAACACTTAGAGTTGGATCTTCCACAAGGACAAACAATAAGGTACAAGGCCTCATAACCTGTTACAAATCCTCTTCAGGGTATACAAAATATCTTCTTCCTTTCTCAGAAGGTAAACACTTATACCATAGGCACATAGGTGCCAGAAACCTCATCTTCCCTCTAGGGTTTGGTCGCTCCCATGACAACCAAGGCCTCATCAACCTCTAGGGATCAAGCATGTGGTGACCACTATCATCCACTTAGGTCGCTTCATCCTCAACTCCCAACTTCTCCTCATATCTCGGAGTCTAGGATTCCAACCTTCTTGCTGGGTTTCCTTCTCTCTCTCTAGAGATAACCCTACAACTAACCTCACCATTAGAGGTCTTCTCTTCATGAAGGACCAACCTCAAAAGCATGCCCCTAGATGGATGAAGCCTATGTTCAACTTATATTTGCCCAAGGTTATCCATAGCTCTTATGCTTGTCACATAAGCTATCCATCAAACTCTCCCGGCCAGGGTTTCAACCTATTACTCGCACCACTGATGCCTACTGGGTGCCTATTATGCCATGCTCATATCAGCTCATGGGCTTTCCATGGGTTCTTCTATATCCTTATCAAGGAAGGAGCTATCCTTCATCCTGACCTACACGACCCCTTTCCAGGGTTGGGTCGCCAAAGGTAGTTGGTCATACAACCTCTCATGGCTCATATGGCATCCCAGGCATGTCCATCCAAACACCTGGTCTACCAGGACATATAGCTCTTCGTGTCATCTCTCTCTCTAACCTTCACTTAGGGTTAGGGTTAACATCATCCTCAGAGGATGTGCCAGGTCTCTACTTTTAATGGAGATCTCTATCTCTGAGACTAACTCTCTTTACTTATCCTTCTGACAAGGAGGTCTATTCTCATGTCTCTCCTAAGGGCATGACAACTTATGTCATATGACCTAAGCATGTATCTATTCTTTAGTTTGTGCTTAATCAATTAGTCTTATATCCATGACATCTTATTTACATGCTTTTCATTAATTTGATGGAGGATTCCTTAGACCTTATCAACCTTACCCATACCGCAAGAGGGTGAGGAGAAGAGATAAAACCCTATTCCTTAAGGTCCTTAACAGAATTTGTGTTGAGAAGGGATGAATAAGATGAGAGAGTCCTAAAGTTATCTTATTTCGAATCATACCCTAAGACTTTGGCCAGGCAATCACACAGATCTGGGAGTCTTCGTATTCCGACTTGCGGTGCGGAGGAAAACATTGCCAACCCCCAGTTGTGATCCTTTTATAGACACCTCTGTCTTTCGGATAATCCTCTAATAACTCCCTTGGGTTCTATGGAGTTTGTAAAATTTAATAATTATTAATGGTTAAATGAGGAACCTAGGCTCTGATACCAAATGTTACGACCCCACCTCCCGATAACCGCCAACTAAGGGAGACCAAGAGGTCAAAGCCGCACCCATAACTTCTGGATCAAAGGTTCAACACTTAACCAAGAACAATTATTAAATTTCAACAATCTACACTTAAAAGTTGTAATAAAATTTTGCATACCTTTTCAAAATTTTGGATTTCTGAACTTCTATCCATGTATGTATTCTACTCTAAATAATCCACCTTGCATTTTACTTCATGTATTTCACAATATGACAATTTACTATTTGTCCATTTGGCTTGTACCTAAAATGTCGAAAAATAAAACGTCGGTCAGTCGAAGATGGTATGTGGGGGAAACAATAATCATGCAATTATTCATAACAATGTATTGCATCCAATTACCATTTAACAAACAAGTTTATGTTTTAAATATAACTACATGATCCATGTGAACCCTATTCCCTACGTTGTCCCTGTAGTGGACCTGGATACTACCTTCCTTATGGTAGATCCCCATTATGCCCCTCATGATTTCACCTAACAGGTGACTCAGTTTCTAGGGCTGAGTCACATGGCACTACCTGTAGGTATCCCACTCCTTAACTCATGGCAAACTAAGTCTCATGGCACTACACATGTGTAGCCCAGTTTCTAACTCATGATAGCCTAGACCTTGCTCTAGGTTATCCTTTTAGCCCTTGCATAGCCACATGGGTGGACCCGAAACTAGCCAATTATACATGTATATTCATAGTGATAGTCATAGTCACTCTATAGTTGCATGAAATAAAAGCATCCAACAGTTATTTCAAGCCATGTGGGAAACATCGATAAAATCCTCAGAAAACTAGTTGAGATAATCATAAGCGTAACCACATACCTGATTTTATGATTTCACAAGCATTAAGCAAACCCAACCAAGAATGCAATCCAAGCAAGAAATTCAATCATCACATAATTCCTGAAAAGAATATGTACTCTATTTATTACACACTTTATCAAGAATCTACTTTATTGACTTGGATTCACTTTCTAGGGTTTTAGTAACCATTTTAGGGTTTTCTATAATCTTAATTAGGGTCTCTTAGATCAATTCTTCAAACTTTATCCCTTTTAGGTCAACAAACCCTAAAATACTCTTTTCTACTCATATAAACCCTAATTGCTCAAATTATGCATTTTAATAAGTCTTTTATACCCAAATTGACTTAGGATCATCATTTCCCTATTTATTCATGGATTTGAACAATTGAAATATTTAAAAGACATATTCATCTAAATTAGGGTTTTCAAGCTCATTAATGCATATTCATGCACGAAACCCTAAATTAAGCCACTTATATAAAAAGATCATCTTTTGAGATCCTATTTTCACTTTTATTAACAATAGGTTAATATTGGCTTGAATTATCCAATGAACAACATTAAATCCTTCTATCATCAAATTTTAGGGTTTTTCATTAATTACATCATTAAAGATGATAACTTTATTTACTTTTTAAATTTTAAATATATTTATGCACATAATCTCTAAATTAAACTAATTACATGCAAAGTTCATCCTTTTCAATGTTAATGTACCTTTTTACAATTAACATGTTAATATCAACTTTAATCGCCCATTAAACTCTACCAATTACATTAATCATTTCAAAGTAGTGTTTCTTAATCTTTAATTCATTAAAGTTGATAACTTACACTACTTTTTGAATAGCATGCAAAATTAGGCTTCAAACATAATTTCTTTGTGTTCCTCTTGTTCTGAGGAACAATTTTAATATACTACTTGTCCTAATCGGAGTTACCAATCATTAGATATGATTTTGGCAAAATAAAAATACATGTGGTCAATCGGAGAGCGCCACGTCGCTCCTTGCATGCAATGTAACTCGATTTGGAAAACATAACCCAAAGATGTTTTTACCCCCGCTTAAGTCGTCGCTGCTTCATACCCCCAGAGGGTATAACCATCCACCAACTGCTTCATCCTATACCTCACGACGACAGTCTGTCTGCCGCCCTAACGGCTGAGGGTGGAGATTCTCCTTCCCTCTATGGACCCCGACGACCCTCAGCTACACTCCCCTTGCCTCCGTCATGCCGTCACGCACAGAGTGGTACCCTTGGGTCGTGGTTAGAGCGGCCAAGTCAAAGTAGCTTGACCTGCAACCTCAGCCGACCTGCGGCCCTCCTTCCGGCATTGGGTAGGTCCTCGGGCCAAGGGATGGAAGTCGAGCTTCTCCCCAGGGACATGGGAGCATCGTGCCTCTCAACCAACTCCCGTACAAGGCTCATACTAGCTCTGGGGTCGCATTACCCCCATGTTTAGGGTTTTAGATGGAAAAGGAAGAAGAGGAAGGTATAAGAACATGGGGTTCTCTCTCCCCTTCGAACCAAGGCTCTACCCCTTATATAGGGGAGAGTACGAAGCCCTAAGGCGTGCCTCGATGAGGAATCAAGTCCTAAACTCGAAAGGAAACATACTTTCCTTGGTTGTGAAACAACCATCTCTTTCTCTCGTCATTAAATCTTATTTCCTTGATATTCCTTATTGCATGGATATTTAGGAATTCGAAATTCATCTCCCTTATTCTCTTTATTCTTGTCGTTTAATTCATTCACCATAGATTTCTATTTTCTTTTAATAGAAATCACTCCCTTTTAAACAAAACCTCATAATCATTCATTATGCATCATATTATCTTCTTATTTGACTTTATTATTATTTTCTTTTCCTCTTTCTCCTTTGGGACTCCTTGGATCCCAAGGAGCTCTTATTATTTCGAAATACTTTTTATTAGATACTTATTATCCTTCTAGATGCATTTATATGCATTATTTCTCATTATCATGTTTATTTCTCATTAAAATATTTTCTTTTGAGGATTTTTCTTTATTTCTCTTTTATTTTCCTCATTGGTATTCCTTTTACCATTTGGAATCCTTGGAATACGAAATTCCACTATGGATTACCCAATTGTACCTCTTTTTACTTATTTTCCACATTTTACCATTGTTTTCAATTTCTTTCTTAATAAATAAATACTCAATTGATCTTTTCTTTTCTTATTGCACTCTTTATGCAACTTTGGACTCCTTGGAACCCAAGGAACCCAAGAGGCACGAAATCCCTCTTTGGATTTTCCTTCTAGAGGTTTCCACATTTTTCTTTTCTCAAATATTCAATTATTCATTTACTAATTGAATTTCCTTGTTATTTGGGCCCAATAGCCAATAAATCCCACAACACAAACATCAAGGCTATTGTAAACAAAATCCATTTATTCAAAACAAATTATATCATTATTTTTTCAAATATCCTTAATATGAGAAATTACATTTCTCACAAATGAACCCAAAAATTGGGGTTGTAACATCCTTCCCCTCTTATAGGAATTTTGTCCTCATAATTCTATCAAGAAAATGAACAATTTAGGATAAGACTTTTCCATGTCCATCATTGGCCCCTATTTGGCTTTACCATACTCATGGCGTCTCCAAAGAACCTTTATCGTCACATATTCTTTTGTTTGAGTTCTTTCATCCTGGCATCTATAAACTACACTGGTGGACTCAGACCATTTCAGCCTCCCTTGGGGCTCACTAGGTTCATTGCTCAGCACATGGTCGGGTACCTCACATAGTACTCTAAATTGGACACATGGAACTCATCACACCTTACTTTATCCTGAGGGGTAAGGTCAAACTTAACCTTCACCACTAGTCCATCTCAATGGACCCATGTATCTGGGACTCATCTTTCTTAGCTATAGCTCAGAGGGGACGGATTTTCATGTCACATATTTCCCACACTGAACTACATGTCAATCTTTTGCATCCGCTCACGACTCTCATCATCTCTAGGCTCCTTTCAGACTTTGAACGATCAAAGCGACTTCATCTACACACACTATGGTCCTTTTCTAACCATCATGTGGTCCTTTCACCAACATCACCTTACTGAAGTGGTGACCGACACAACCTCTCTTACAAAGCTTCTATAAATCCAGATACTGGCTATGGTGGTTATCTTCAAATCTTTCATAGGACAAGCACTGTCTCTAGCTATCACCCTAAACGAGCACATATGCTCTCATAAGACCCTTTAGTCTGGATCATACTAACCATTAGTTATGGGTGATGAACTATACTAACATCGAGTCCTTCATGTACCTACTTCCCCCTTACAGAAGTGAACCTTTAGAATATACTAAAGGACTTTTGAACTCGATTCATGGTTTAGTTGAACCATCTCTCTCATAAGTAGTTCAACCAAATATGTCTCTTGACAGAATTCTCTTCTTTCTCATGTAATCTAGGTAAGACGATCAACCATAACCCATATTTCATCTTGACCTTCCTGGTCTAGGGGAGACTTATCACAACATCTATAATGATGAACTCCCATTCCCTCTCAGGGACTCTTTTGTCCTCTATATCGATACACTGGGTTACTGGGGTTTGTCCTTTACCTCCTAGCTTGCATGGCCATAAATCACATGCAACTTTATCCAAAGTCCTATTGTTACTTATTATCTTTGTGGTACGTTGTATGGTGATCTTAAAATCATGATCTCCTATATGTCATGATTCCTAAAGATGGATTCCTCAGAAACCCTAAACCACTCTAGTTGGGGTTTCATCACCTTCTTTTCCAAAGAAGTGCATCTCAAGTTCTACCACCATCCTTTCATTGCATCAAGGACTAGACTGGCTAACCAAACAACCATTAACTTGTTCAACAGATCTCATTACATCAGAGTATTAGCCAAACATATCTCCCTTCCAAACATAGGGTTAGCCTAACAACCTCTTCTAGCTTCTATCCAAACTAATCAGATACATCTCAACCAGAACATCCATTACCACTTCACATCCTTAGGTATTAGGTAACATTGAAGACATACACTTCCACACATTTCACTTATCATCTCAAACTCGAATTCTAAGTCTATCTTTATTGAGAACACTTTGAGCTCATCTTCTTGGTGATCAAACTCCATCTTGTATGACTCATATCTCATGAAAAAAACATCCTCATAAGGTGATTACCTTAGTACTCTTACTATTGTAAACCATTTATGTATTATGCACTCCACAGGGATATGTTATCATCTTTGTCCTCTTACCTCATAGAAATGTTCCAACTCATATCCATCTTTAATCCTTGGTGTATGGCATGCATATTGTCCTATCTCTCACTCCCATAACAAGAGGAAATAAGCATTTGGCGGCCGTCCAAATACAAAGTTCTACCTATTCCACGAGTAGAGATGGTACATCCCACATTGCGAGTACACCTTCCAATCTAAGATGAAACGCGCAACTTATGTCTCTACAACACAATCATCTCGATATCAAAGTTACCTCTATGGAAAACTAGTCTTGAACCTACTGAGGTTTATATCCTTCGTCATCTCCTCTAGGTCTATAGGGTGTCGGCTCTTTTGGGGTCATCCCTCTTCCCTCATGCATCAAGAGAGTGCCCTACTCATCTGCCTTTTGGGTCCCATGAATTCATGAAGGTGATCAATCTCCTAACCCATGGCCCTCAGACTATGATATTTGTTACCTCCCGAACCTATGGTCATGTGCAACTGGGGAATTAGGCAACTCCTACTTCCATCAGTCTTATCCCTACCTGACCCTAGGATAGACTTAGGTTTCTCCAATTATAGTACATGTCCAACTTAGAACCTTGCCCAGGCCTTCATCATCTCTCTTTGTATACATGGGCTGACATCCATCCTTTCATAGGGGTCATGGTGACCTACCTACCTTGGTCAAGCCCCTTACCGGTTACCTCCATGTTAACACATCCACATGCACTTAGAGATGGATATCTATGGGTCTGTAGGTTCATTCTCATTCCATGTACTTTTCACTTAGCTTCTCAAGATCCTATGAGACCTCTTTAGGTTACCTTAAACCAAAAAAAACTAATATACACCCTACCAAAGGGGTCCCTCTCCCAGGATGGGAGGAAAACTATCTCTTGACAACAAGGTCACAAAAGCTCTTAGGTCTAGGGTGTACATCCACAAGAGCCTACTTAATCCTAGCAATCTATTGAGGCACAAGCAGATTACCTACTGAACCATGCTAGGTCATGCTTGTCCTCTTTCCTCCATGCTGGATCAAGATCCTACCTTCGTTTATGATCAACCTAGCTGTGAGGGGTTCATCAAACATAACTTAAACTTAAGGGGCTTCCCTTTTCCTCTATACATGAGGAGTACCATGCTCGAAACTATAGAAACTTAATTCTCATCATGAGCATTAGGTATACCACTTCCCCTCTTAGGCCTAGGAACCCTAGGTTCACTTTTAGGTGTCCAAGTGCATGCTCTATCTCTTAACCATGAATCAAGCTTGCAAAAGGCATGACATGAACTTCCTGTCATCCTTGAACTCGAGCAACACTAAGAGTTGGATCCTCCTCAAGGACAAATAATAAGGTACAAGGCCTCATAACCTGTTACAAATCCTCTTCAGGGTATACAGAACATCTTCTTCCTTTCTCAAAAGGTAAACACTTATACCATAGGCACATAGGTGCCAGAAACCTCATCCTCCCTCTAGGATTTGGTCCCTCCCATGGCAACCAAGACATCATCAACCTCTAGGGATCAAGCATGTGGTGACCACTATCATCCACTTAGGCCGCATCATCCTCAACTCTCGACTTCTCCTCATATCTCGGAGTCTAGGATTCCAACCTTCTTGCTGGGTTTCCTTGTCTCTCTCTAGAGATAACCCTACAACTAACCTCACCATTAGAGGTCTTCTCTTCATGAAGAACCAACCTCGAAAGCATGCCCCTACCTAGATGAAGCCTATGTTCAACTTATATTTGCTCAAGGTTATCCATAGCTCTTATGCTTGTCACATAAGATATCAATCAAACTCTCTCGGCCAGGGTTTCAACCTATTACTCACACAATTGATGCCTACTGGGTGCCTATTATGCCATGCTCATATCAGCTCATGGGGTTTCCATGGGTTCTTCTCTATCCTTATCAAGGAAGGAGCTATCCTTCGTCCTGACCTACACAACCCCTTTCCAGGGTTGGGTCGCCAAAGGTACTCAGTCATCCAACCTCTAATGGCTCATATGGCATCCCAGGCATGTCCATCCAAACACCTGGTCTACCATGACATATAGCTCTTTGTATCATTCTCTCTCTAACCTTCACTTAGGGTTAGGGTTAACATCATCCTCAGAGGATGTGCCAAGTCTCTACTTTTAATGGAGATCTCTATCTCCAAGACTAACTCTCTTTACTTATCCTCATGACAAGGAGGTCTATTCTCAGGTCTCTCCTAAGGGCATGACAACTTATGTCATACGACCTAAGCATGTATCTATTCTTTAGTTTGTGCTTAATCAATTAGTCTTATGTCCATTATATCTTATTTACATGCTTTTAATTAATTTGATGGAGGATTCCTTAGACCTTATCAACCTTACCCATATCACAAGAGGGTGAGGAGAAGAGAGAAAACCCTATTCCTTAAGGTCCTTAATAGAATTTGAGTTGAGAAGGGCTGAATAACATGAGAGAGTCCTAAAGGTATCTTATTTCGAACCATACCCTAAGACTTTGACCAGGCAGTCACACGGATCTGGGAGTCTTCGTATTCCGACTAGCGGCGCAGAGGAAAATATTGCCAGCCCCAGGTCGTGATCCTTTTCTAGACACCTCTATTTTTCGAATAATCCTCTTGTGGCAACACATACCACTATCACACATACAATGAGGTGTTACGTGAAAATGTGCGGAAATCACCATAACCACAGATTACCAAAAACACGGGTTAATTAAAACTGTTTGTGGCAAGCTGATAAACTAAGAAACTATTCCATTCCAGTCCTCATCCTGCAAGGAATCAGGTCATATGTATACATACACAAGATCTGATATGTGTCCACAGCTTAAAGGAACAACTATCTATCCATCACACGAGTTCACCACCTGTTCATATACATAAAGGCCCACATCCGGCCAACAGCAGGATATACAAAACATCAATGATCTTACATTGTGAAACAATGTAAAAACACTGCCAAGGACCTGAGAGTATAGGGATGACTCTAGACTCTACTACAAAACATCCAAAACAATAGCATATCCATCGCTTGCCTTCTACTGCTCGTCTAGCTGCTCGGCCGCAACACCGTGACCACCACCACGTCTAGCTCGACCACCTAAAAAGGGTGTAAACCAGCAGAGTGAGACAATTGAACATTGTCCCAGCGAGAAACATAACTCCCCGCCGAAACTACAGAACCTCAAGAAGTTAAAGCTATAACAGCAGATAACTGATAACAGGTATATCAAGAGAAGTTTATGTAAAGCAAAGTTATTCTTACCGACAAGCTTACCAGCTATACAGAAAGCATATAACCAATATATTTCTTATTGGAACATGATTGACAAGATAAGATATATTGCTATGTAACATGAGGACATCTAAGTAACTGCAAGATATAACAAGATTAACTACACAATCAAGGCCTCAATCAATGTTCCATTTTTTGCCTTAAGCAGTAAATACTATATGGCTAGATTATGTATTTTATTATGCCCTGAGGAAGCGAACCGTACTGTTCAAATCCAACCTTCGTCTGTGAAGCCCATATCCAGTGCCATACAAGGTTAATGGACGAGTCAGACTCCAAAACCTTCCCCCTCGTGGTCAGTGCATGAGTGTTGGCTAAATGGACATCTATAAATCCCTTTGTTTTGATTATGGCAAACATTTCATTCTTATTAATCTAATGAGCTACTTGAGTGTGCAGGATTAAGGTGGATGACAAAGCAACTAGGGAAAATCCACATGCTTACATATTTATTTTTTCATGCAATGTAATCACTGTTGTAAAAACTTGTACAAATATATAATGTACAAGTACTTAGATTGCATGTAAATCAAGCGTTAGATTCCCCCTAGCTAAACACCACATTTAGACAAGTCATCCCATTCAAATAGGATCACTTATGCACACTCACACATATAATTAGTGCTTAAATTGAAACATTGAAACAGGGTCAATCTCGGCCGACCAACTCCTCGACCGAGAGACTCTCGGTCGACAATCTTCTCGACCGAGAAAGATCCAAAGTAGCCGTTAGACACAACTGACAAGGTAGTTGGCAGTTGGAGATAGACGTTGCAAATCACTTGATCCAGAGAGCCTGTCGGTCGACAAAACTTCGACTGAGTGGGTGTCTCGGTCGACCATTCCTCGACCGAGATGATCTCTGATAGAAACTGCAGAGTGAATTAATTAGTCGTTGCTAAAGCAACAAACATGTACCTAACGGCTAGTTAAGCACTTAGAAACCCCTAGAAGTTGTCTAGAACGTCCCTAAGCATCCTTAGGCCATTCCTATAAATAGGACAAGCCATAGGACACTAAAACACACTTGCTACACTTGAGAATCTCTTGAGCATACTTTGAGCAATCTGTTTTGTGAGCAAATTGAGCATTGTGATCATTGGCCTACTTTCTCCTTAGCTCAAATTCGTGTCCTATAGGCTAGTATCTCCTACCCACTGCAATCACAAGTTCACACACTTGGCTAGGAGATCTATATGCTTGATCTAGGCAAATCAAGCCTTGGGCTATAAAGGATAAGTTGTAATTTCCGTTTTCTTTCTTGTTCCCTATTATTGTTTGTACTCTCCTTGCTACTCCTAGGTTGGGAGGCTGCGGATTGGAGAGGGTGAAGATCTTCTTGGTGAAGAAGGAGACTTTGAGCTACTTCAGAAGGCTGGTGCAACGGGAGGTTACTTCTAGAGAGGAAGGCTACTTCAAGGGGGAGCTTGGAGTTACTTCAAGAAGGCTACCTCAAAGTTGGTGCACCTACTTCAAGTGAAGGCTGTTCAAAGGGTGTAAAGGAAAGTATTGTATTTTGTATAAATCCTCGAGAGGTAATAAAATAAATACTTTCAAATCCCGGTTGGGTAAGCAACCGGGTAGTGGACTGACAACTTTAGTATTTGCTAAAGTTGGAACCACTCTAAACGCCTGTCTCCTTCTTCTAATCTCAATTATGGTTGTTTGAGTTAAATAATTATACAAATTGATTTAAAACTCTATTCACCCCCCCTCTAGTAGTTTTTAGTTGGTATCAGAGCGAGGCTTCAAGGAACCCTAACAAGGTCTTGAAGAAATGTGTGACGGAGTGCTCAAAAACCTCAATCTTGAAGGGACACTTGTTGCTAGGCCTCCAGCGTTCGATGGAACAAACTACCAATATTGGAAGAGAAGGATGCAGTTCTACTTCCAAGGCATCAATTGGGATCTATGGAGAATGGTGTCAACCCCATACGAGCTCCCTCAAAATCAATTTGCAGAATGGGATGCAAATACGGTAAAGCTGGCCCAAATGAATGCAAAAGCTGTGAGCATTTTATATTGTTCTATTTCGGTAGGAGAATTTAATAGAATATCTAATTGTGACACAACTTATGATATTTGGCATAGACTGTCCATAACCTATGAGGGTACAGTCCAAGTCAAAAATTCCAAAATTAGCATGTTTAAACAAAAGTTTGAACACTTTCGTATGGATCCTAACGAATCTATTAGTGAAATGTTTGCAAAATTTTCTACTATTGTTAATGGTTTAAGTGCCCTAGGAAAACCTGTCCTTGAAGAAGATCAGGTCTCAAAAATCCTTCGATCACTTCCTCCAAAATATAAGCCAAAGGTGACAGCCATTGAAGAAGCAAACGACCTCACTCGACTGAAAATGGAGCAACTTATTGGCAACCTAGAAGCTCATGAAGCAACCCTAGAAGAGGAAGAAAGAGTAGCACGTGAACTTCAGCAAGGAAAGAAGAAGGATGTGGCTCTCAAAGCCTCAAAGGTCGTCACACAAGAAAGTGAGGAGTCAAGTGAAGAAGAAGGAGAAGAAGCCTTGATCTAACAAAATTTCCACCTCTTCTTCTACCCCTCCTAGGTGTTTTGAATGTGGGAAGAAAGGGCATCTCAAAAATGAATGTCCTAAAGCAAAGAAAGGAAAGAAAAGCTCACACAAGAAGAAGGGAGAAAAAGCCTATAAAGCTGCATGGGATGAGTCAAGTGACACTAAAAGCGGAGAAGAAAAGGTGGAATGCCTAATGGCAAGAGAAGATAATGAAGACTCTCAAGAGGTAAGCCTAATTGATCTTTCTAAAGAAGAGTTAGTTACTAGTCTACAAGAAACCCATGATAAGTATGTTGATGTCAAGAAGAAACTAAAGAAGGTTATCAAATCAAATGATGAGCTCATTTCCAAATTAGATAATCTTTCTTCTGAAAAGAACAACATTGATCTTGATAATTTATCTTTAAAAACATCTTTAGATGATTGCACTAGAAAGCTACTCACTTTAGAAACAAATGTTGATCTTCTTTCTAAAGAAAAGACTGAATTGTTAGCTAAACTAAAAGATTTTCAGACTCAACCTATTTTGTGCAACCATCTGGACTATGATAATGTTGTAAAAGAAAAGGATTCATTGTTCTCTGATTTAGATCAAGCAAGAAAAGATCTACACAAGAAGATGAATGACATTGCTAAGCTGCAAAGAGAACATTATGAGTTAAAAAGAAAAGATATTCTTGATAACATTCTAAGAGTTGGCACTGTCTTCAATGGAAGAAAAGGTTTCGGATATGCTCCAAAGAAAAATCAACCCAAAAGAACTCAAACTATGTTTGTACCCAAGAACACAATGACTAGAAAGAGAAATGAAGTTGATTCTATTACTTGCCATTTCTGTTTACGTCTTGGACACTATTCCTTTTCATGCCCTGACAAGACTAAGGATTCCGACTTAGTTTGGATCCCAAAACCCCAAACTTAGTAGAATGGAATTTAGTTGAGATATGGCCAAAACGCTCCATTTTGCTATTTATATTGTCTTATCTCAACTAAACAAAAGGTTTCATGCATATTGTTAATTTTCTGCACTGTTGTACTAAAACAGAAACTTAGTCGGTCGAAGTATTGTCGACCGAACTCTTAATCGGTCAAAGTATTTTCGACCGACCAGATGTCTGTAACAAATCAACTAAATTTCTGTGTTTCCTTGCTTGTAATACAGTAACCTTCTCGATCGACAAATGGTCGACCGAGACATTTGTTGGCCGAACAATTGTCGATCGACTGGATTTCTGAATCAGAATTTGTATACAAGTCTGTACTTAAATGATTCTAACCATATCGGACCATCACATGGGTACCAAAATCTACATTTTAATGCAGGAATGGGTAGTTGACAGTGGATGCTCCAAACATATGACCGGGAACAAGGATGCATTTCAAACCTTTGAAGAAAAGAAAAGTGGAACAGTCACCTTTGGAGACAATGGTAAGGGTAAAATCGTTGGAATAGGTAATGTTGGTACAAACCTTGAAATAAAAAATGTTCTACTTGTTGATGGTTTGCACCATAATTTGATAAGTGTTAGTCAACTATGTGATAGTGGTTATGATGTGTTATTTAACAAAACCTGCTGCAAGTTATTGATAGAAAACACTACAAATGTTGTTTATGAAGGAAATAGAGTTGGAAATATTTATATTCTTAAACCTAACTCTATGAAATCAGTAGTGGGAAAATGCTTGCTTGCAAATGAAAATACCTTACAACTATGGCATAAAAAAGTAGGACATGCTAGTTCACATGTTATTAAAAAGTTAGTGAAATATGATCTTGTTCGTGGATTGCTTACCTTCTCTTTTGATCAAGTTGAAAACTGTGAACCATGCACAATGGGAAAGCAAACCAAAACCTCTTTTAAACCAAAACATGTACTTAGCACCAGTAGATCCTTTGAATTAATTCATATGGATTTATTTGGACCAATGAGGACACAATCTATTGGTGGTAAAAGATATTATTTTGTTATTGTTGATGATTATAGTAGATACACATGGGTACATTTTATTGTAACTAAAGATGATACTATTCATGTTTTTATACAATTTTGTACCAAGATTGAAAATCTTTTACAAAGCAAAATATGTACCATTCGAAGTGATCATGGTGGAGAATTTGAAAATCATACATTTGAGGAATTTTGTACATCTCAAGGGTACACTCATAATTTTTCTGCTCCACGTACCCCACAACAAAATGGTATAGTTGAAAGGAAAAATCGATCACTACAAGAAATGGCTAGAACTATGATGCTCGAACACAACACACCCAAAACCTTTTGGGCTGAAGCTGTAAACACTGCATGCTATGTGTTGAATAGAGTAACTGTTCACTCTCATTTGAAGAAAACTCCATATGAAATCATACATTCTAAGAAACCTAGAGTTGACTATTTTCATACCTTTGGCTCCACATGCTATATTTTAAATACCAAAGATGATAGAGATAAGTTTGACTCTAAATCACACAAAGCATTCTTTTTGGGATATTCCACTTCTAGCAAAGCTTTTAGAGTATATAACACTATCTCTAGAAAAGTTGAGAAATCCATTCATGTTTCTTTTCATGAAGAGTCCAAATCTGAAAATGTAGAAATCATAGATCTCACTAATCAATTCGAAAATTTAACCATGCCAAAAGATAGTGAGAAAGTTACTACAACCAATCCTCAAGCTGAACCACAACCTACACCTAGGCTTATTAAGGATCATCCTCAAGAACTAATCATTGGAGTGTTGGATCAATGGGCTATAGAAGGGGGGGTTGAATAGAGTTTCACAAACTTCACAAAAGTGATTAGACCACCAAATTATATTAAGTGCAGAACTTAATTCAAAACAGCAATTTGATGTCCTAAACTAGCATACAAAGCAAGGATAAGAGACAAGGAAAGCATGCACTTGGACATGTGGTTTAGAGTGGTTCCATGTCCTAAACTTAGGAGCAATGTCAGTCCACTACCTAGAGTTGGTTAGGCTCTAGGATTTGTAACTTGGTTCTCTTATATATATCACACAATAAGATTACAAGCTACAACTAGCAACCATCCAAGGACTTATATATCAAGCCAAGATCTTCTACCTCACCAAGGACTTACCCACCAAGCAAGTAGTCTTCCACCTTCTTCAAAGGAATTACCCACTCTTGCTTTAGTCTTCGGCCTTTCAGGATTTACCTATCTTGCTTGAGCTTTGCCTTGCACCTCTCCTTCACTTGGAGAGCTTTAGCACCTTCCTCCTTCACTTGGAGGCCTGGAGCAGCTAGCCTTCTTCTCCTTCACTCGGGGAAGAACAGCAACCTTCTTCTCTTTCACATGGAGAAGAAACTTCAATCAATCTTCATAGAGAATGGAGATGGGAGAAGTGGAAAGGAGAGCTTTACAAGATTACAAATGATAGCTCTCATACATGGGATCCTAACTCACTCATACTCACGAATTTGCTTTGAAGGTAGAGAGAGAAAGGGGCTCAAAGGATTAGAAAACACTCAACTAAGGCTAGGACCAAGCATATGTGAATGAGCAACCTTGGAATGAAGTCCAAGAGGTCCTATTTATAGTTGAGGGTGTCCCTTTGAGGTTGGGAGAGTTAAGTGGCACAAACTAGCCGTTTTACAACTTGCAACGGATCTATTTTGAGTCCCACCTACTCCTCCAACGGTTGGAATTGCTTTTTCTGCATTCCAGTACAGTCTGATCGGCCGAGTTTCATTAAAGGCAATTCGGCCGACACACTAGGCGACAAGTCTGAGAGATAGACTGTCGGCCGAGTTTCCATGGGGAAACTCGACCGATCGGTCGACCTTCAGACTTGACTGATCAGTGGATCGGCCGAGTTTCCTACCATTGAAACTCGACCGAACAGGGATCGGCTGAGTTGGAAACTCGGCCGACAGCCCAGAAAATTCCAGAATATATGGATCGGCCGAGTTTGGAATTCGGCCGACAAAATCCCTGTTAAGGGTATTTTGGAATTTTCATAAACTGTACAAACGATGGATTTTTGAGTCCCAATCATTTTATCCATCTTAGATACAATGCAAAACATGATTATGAGTGATTACATAAAATGTTCTAAGCCTCTAAGGGCTATATTACAAAGCGGTTAAAAGTCACATGTTTTGCATGTGCCGGAAGAGTAGCTTTGGAGATAAAAGTGATTCTTTTCTTGTATCTAATATCTGCAATGATCTCAAATAGATTTGTTAGATACATATGAATGGAATGGTTAAGTCATTATCAAAATATGGGCAATGTGCGACACCTAGGTCAACATTCTCCCCCTTTTTGACAATGACAAACCATTCCTCAACATATTGAAAAAAATGTGAAAATTATACCTTTTCTTTAGGGAATTGCAAGGGGATGCAAATATGATCAATTTGTAATGCTCCCCCTCAATTCATGCTTACTCGTTCCTGCATGGTTAGTTAACACACAAGCAACCATAGCATATATATATTATATGATTCTAAACAAGTATAGATGCATTGTAGTTTATAGACAAGAAAAGAACCATACAAGCAATAAAAGCAATATGATTGAGGTCTTTCTCCCCCTTTGTCATCTCAAAAAGGCAGGGGGGGTAGAAGAGCATAAAAGCAAGGTCTTCTCCAAACACTCAATCAACCAAATCACAGAGAGACAGATAAACACCAAGATAAAGCACGAAAGCAAAACCTGTCATTCATCAAAATATGGAACACAATATACGATAAGCCATACAAAGTGTTTCCAAAAGAAACCATAAGACAAAAACTACACGGACAAACGGAGTAGCAATAGTACAACTCAGATGATGTGCCTAATGTAAATAATACAATCATAGTCCAAAAAGATATATCATGGTCATCCGAGACTAAACTAGACACATCAACTCTAAGCTACACTAATCTATGTCAACATCATCAACGGCAGCCTCCATGTCCTCGTCGGGCTGGTAGTCCTCATCTCCATCATCGGAAGGAGGAGCAGCAGCTGGTGTAGCCTCATCTTCAGCATCGTCATCGTCATCCGCATCCTCGTCTTCAGCATCCGTCGCAGTAGCCTCATCAGCGTCAGTCTCAGCATCCTCCTGGTCAGCCATATCCTCGTCTGGAGGACCAAAAGCATGCCCGGGCCACCTCGCACTCTGCTCGGCCCAAGACATGCCTAGAGCATGTAACTCATAGGCAACCTCAATAGGGGGAGCAGAAGAAGTGTACTGGGCCAGAAGCTCAGACAAACGACCACCTGGGAGCGCCAGAACCGGAGGAGAGTATCCACCTGCAGAGTGATCAGCGGAAGGAGAAAGGGGTGGAGGAGGATAAAACTGACTATACGCAAAAGAAGCGTAGTCACCACCGGGGTAGGGCTCGTAGGTGGGGTAGGGCTGAGGGCAAGTCAAAGACATGGAAGACATGATGTGGCACAGATCCTGATGGTGATGTTGCTGGACATGCATGTTGTAGGCTTGCTGATGCATGAGGTACCCCATGAGGGCCTCATTGGAGACATGGAAGTCAGCAAAAGCCGGCTGCGGAGGAGGTCGGAAAGATGGCTCAGGAGGAGGTGGTGCAGCTGTGGAGGGTGGAGGAGGAGGTGCATCAGATGATGTTGGAGGTGGAGGTGGAGCAGAAGAAGATGATGCACCAGAGGTAGGGACACTCTTTTGAAGAGTGGTCTCACTGATATAAACTCCTTTACGATCAGGGCAGTAGAGAAAATCGGTAAAGAGAGATTTTCCAGTGGCATGCTGGAAAAGACCACAAATTAGGGCAGGATATGGAAGATGTGTGCCCTTGGTGTTCTTTCCCGAGTCAAAACAGGTCGTATGGTGAAGGATGTAACGAGCCCATTTGACTCCTTGGTTTTTCAAAAGCAGATACATCATCATAGCTGTATTCTCAGCGATGTCCGTTTGATTTTTCTTGGGATGGACATTACAACTGAGAACGAACGCCAAAACACGGCGAGGAGAATTTGAAATGAGCCTCATGGGTGAACTAACTTTCTTTCTTGGTTTTCAAATTAAGCAAACACCTACAGGAATTTTCATAAGCCAAGAAAAATATACTAAAGAACTCTTAAAACGTTTTGGGATGGATCAGTGCAAACATGCTACTACTCCTATGGCTACTTCTATCAAAATTGATAAGGATGAAAATGGGGAACCTATTGATGATTCCTTATATAGAGCCATGATTGGTAGTTTGCTATACTTAACTGCTTCTAGACCGGACATTATGTTTCCCGTTGGTCTTTGTGCTCGATTTCAATCAAAACCTATGCACTCTCATTTTCTACCAGTTAAACGAATTCTTCGTTACCTAGCCGGCACTACTTGTTTTTGTTTATGGTATCCAAAAGGACAATCCTTGGATTTTAAAGCTTATACTGATGCGGATTATGCTGGTTGTCGACTTGATCGCAAGAGTACTAGTGGTGGTTGTTTCTTGTTAGGGAGAGCTTTAGTATCTTGGTTTAGCAAGAAACAAAATACGGTTGCCCTATCTACAACTGAAGCTGAATATATGGCAGCCGGGTCTTGTTGTGCTCAAGTTCTTTATATGCAACAGGTATTAAACGATTATGGTTTTACGCTTTCATCTATGCCTATTTTTTGTGACAACACGAGCGCCATAAACTTAGCACACAATCCTATTTTACACAGCCGAGCTAAACATATTGAAATCCGTCATCACTTTTTAAGGGATCATATCTCCAAGAATCATGTTTCCCTTCATCATGTTGATACGGAAGATCAATTGGCTGATATTTTTACAAAACCGCTTCCACTAGATCAATTTAACAAAATTCGGAAGCAACTGCTTATCACTCCTTTGGAAGAAGTTTTCTTTGATATTTGTGCTTCTTAAAAAAAAACCTTACTTGCATCATTTTGGCTTTTAATGGACATCTTTGTCATTAGATTTGATGGGACATCTAATTAAGGGGGAGTTTTTATTCTTAATGGATATCTTTTTGAAATGACAAAGGGGGAGAAATAAATATAAAACTAAAACTTAGTAATCCTGAAAAACTCAATCAATGAGTTTCATAAATAAACTCTTGGCTTTACATTGAAAGTTGCTATATTCCCTAGTGAACTGGATTTCATGTTCCATAATTCATGGGGAATAATAAGCACACATTTTATAAACAAGAGGAAAAGCTACAAAAAGGTAATCTAAAGGTATGAAACTCATATGTTTTATATTTCCTTCGTTTATATTTTGGAAATGTTTGTCATCTTCAAAAAGGGGGAGATTGTTGGCTAAATGGACATCTATAAATCCCTTTGTTTTGATTATGACAAACATTTCATTTTTATTAATCTAACGAGCTACTTGAGTGTGCAGGATTAAGGTGGATGACAAAGCAACTAGGGAAAATCCACATGCTTACATATTTATTTTTTCATGCAATGTAATCACTGTTGTAAAAACTTGTACAAATATATAATGTACAAGTACTTAGATTGCATGTAAATCAAGCGTTAGATTCTCCCTAGCTAAACACCACATTTAGACAAGTCATCCCATTCAAATAGGATCGCTTATGCACACTCACACATATAATTAGTGCTTAAATTGAAACATTGAAACAGGGTCAATCTCGGCCGACCAACTCCTCGACCGAGAGACTCTCGGTCGACAATCTTCTCGACCGAGAAAGATCCAAAGTAGCCGTTAGACACAACAGACAAGGTAGTTGGCAGTTGGAGATAGACGTTGCAAATCACTTGATCCAGAGAGCCTGTCGGTCGACAAAACTTCGACCGAGTGGGTGTCTCGGTCGACCATTCCTCGACCGAGATGATCTCTGACAGAAACTGCAGAGTGAATTAATTAGCCGTTGCTAAAGCAACAAACTTGTACCTAACGGCTAGTTAAGCACTTAGAAACCCCTAGAAGTTGTCTAGAACGTCCCTAAGCATCCTTAGGCCATTCTTATAAATAGGACAAGCCATAGGACACTAAAACACACTTGCTACACTTGAGAATCTCTTGAGCATACTTTGAGCAATCTGTTTTGTGAGCAAATTGAGCATTGTGATCATTGGCCTACTTTCTCCTTAGCTCAAATTCATGTCCTATAGGCTAGTATCTCCTACCCACTGCAATCACAAGTTCACACACTTGGCTAGGAGATCTATACGCTTGATCTAGGCAAATCAAGCCTTGGGCTATAAAGGATAAGTTGTAATTTCCGTTTTCTTTCTTGTTCCCTATTATTGTTTGTACTCTCCTTGCTACTCCTAGGTTGGAGGCTGCGGATTGGAGAGGGTAAAGATCTTCTTGGTGAAGAAGGAGACTTTGAGCTACTTCAGAAGGCTGGTGCAATAGGAGGTTACTTCTAGAGAGGAAGGCTACTTCAAGGGGGAGCTTGGAGTTACTTCAAGAAGGCTACCTCAAAGTTGGTGCACCTACTTCAAGTGAAGGCTGTTTAAAGGGTGTAAAGGAAAGTATTGTATTTTGTATAAATCCTCGAGAGGTAATAAAATAAATACTTTCAAATCCCGGTTGGGTAAGCAACCGGGTAGTGGACTGACAACTTTAGTATTTGCTAAAGTTGGAACCACTCTAAACGCCTGTCTCCATCTTCTAATCTCAATTGTGGTTGTTTGATTTAAATAATTATACAAATTGATTTAAAACTCTATTCACCCCCCTCTAGTAGTTTTCAATGAGAACTAAAGAAGGACCACAGTCTCATGCTCAAGTGGCCTCAACCACAGGGTCAGCTCCTCAGGCTACCCTTCCTCTAGCCCACCTCAGTACAGGTCACGTTGCTAGTATATCTGAGCCACGGGCCAATTCACCGTGCTCTGAGCCATGAGCACATTTATGCTCATCATATCACATATCGGAGCCATGGGCCTGTTCACCATGCTCATCACATATCTCGAGTCTGCAACCGCAGCTGCACTCGTTTTCCTCTCTATTTGAGGCAAGGAGTAACCTCTCATATTAAAAAATATGCGCTCCGAGTTAACCCGCAGGAGAACCCATTTCACCATCACAAGCTCCTGACGATGATGGATCTATGGCCAAGGCAAACTACATGATGTATTCCACTATAATTATTTAGTATCTTTTAGATGGATTGCAAGAATCAACCAAGTTGTATAACATGCAAGATATAACAGAAAGTAAATAACATAAACTCAACATTATGTTATTATTGTAATCACATCAACCTGATCCATCTCAAGGATCCAATATCACATGTTATCACTTGGCCTCTTGCCAACCATCCAGATCCATCTCAAGGATCATCACATACCATGGGATCTCAATCCCTCATCATGTATTTCCACTGCCTCTCAAGGCTCACATCATCATCATGGGACAAACACATCATACATGCAATCTCATCAGCCAGAGTAATTATCAAAGTGATGTTACTCATCACATGTTTCTCATAGCCTTTTCATGGCTAAGCATCACCTACATGGTTAGTGTATTCAATAATCATAGTTTCAACATAAGGACTATCCTTACTATCATGAGATGACATTCAAGATGCTATACTTATCAATTATACATCATCTGGTGATCATGGGCATAAGACACATCATTAAGCAACTATTTATGTACTTATCCTTGCCTCAACATTACATAGATATTCAAGGGAATCACTCCATACATATGGTCATGTTTATATATAAAAGGGCAAGCATCACGATTACCACTATCATTATCATTAAGTGAGCAAAGAGTCACCAATGTTTAGGCAAGGGTATATATACAACTAGTTTATTTTCCATCGAACGTGAGACCCTCACAAAATTCGCTAGAAACCCTCACTATAAGGGGGGTGTATCGACCACCTACCCTCACCCAAACTCATCACACCAAATGGCCGATACGCAAGCTAGCAGCAATGCTGCATTGCCACAAAGGCAGTCAAGCGAGCGCGACGCGGCGTTACAGGGGGAGGGTATCGCGCGACATGGGTATGTATCGGGCACATAGCACTATCGGGTGACGCCTGTCATGGTTTGATGTTATCGGCTGACACCAAGTCAGTGTGATGCCCGACACAGCTACACAGCAACGCCCGTCACAGGTGCTAACATATCGGCCAGGTCAGCCCACTTGCATAACGTCCAAGAGAGAGAGATATAACTCATCCACATAACGTGCAACAACCTGGTCAAGGCCTAACGGCCGACACAAAGCAAAGGAAGAGTTGTGACGCCCGTCACAAGAGCAAGGCATATTGCCCATCACAACAGCCTGTCGCCTGACATCCATCCAAGGCCTATCGCCCAACACATGCCTATCGGCCAACAAACACTCATGGTCATCTTCTACCTCAAGCACAAGGAGCTCAAAACCCTAGAGGGTCAAGGAGATGGCTCACCTCAATTAACTAAGAAAGAGGGGTCTTGCACACCACCTATCACCCATCGGGCAACAAAAAAACCAACTGAGCTCACCCTTCAAGTCCATAGTGAGAGGAGAGTGTTGCTCAAGAAACCATAACACAAGCTCACCTCAATCGACTAAGAAAGAGGGGTGTTTCTCATGATACTAGAAGCTTAAACTCACTCCTCTAGACCAAATAGAAAAAGGAGTATTGCTCACCAAGAAACCACCAAGAGGATCGGCCAACAAGGACATTAAAGCAAGATACAAAACTAACAACAACATATAAGTAAGAAAGGAGATAATGTAGCTAGGGTTAGAAGTTATGCTACCCGCCTTAAGCAAGCTCCAAGCTCCTAGATCCAAGCACCACCAAGGAAGGAAGAAGAAGCTCCAAGGGATATCGGCCACCAGTTGCTTCTTGAACGGGATATCGGCCACCACAAGCAAGGAAGAGAGTTGTGTCGTGCACAACAAGATGGAGAAGAAGTTAAGGTATCAAAGGAACTCAAAGCAAGGAAAGGAACCACTTAAATAGAAGGAAAGGGAGGAGAAAACAAGGTAGTGCAAGGCAAGGTGTCGTCCACCTCGGGACACTTGTCCTAGAGCTCAAGCCACCACTCTAGCAAGCCCTAAACACATGTCCAAGGTCATTGCCACATGCAAGCATCAAGCTCCAAGTGTCCACTAGTGGTGACACAAATGAGGTCAAATCTAGGTCAAACACCATGGGCGACACAACCACATGCACCATGGGCGACACAACAAGGCACCATGGGTGACACATACACAGGTTGTCCGACACACTCACCTCATGGGCAACACACATCTCTTGGGAGACACAAAGCTCAACCATGGCCCAAAAGAACTCAAACAGCAAGCCCAAGCCTTCCTCTCAACCCTAGAGGAAGCAAAGAGAGAGAGGGACACCTCACAAGGTGGCAGACTTGCCCACAAAACCCTAGACTTGGGTTATTTGCAAGTAGCCCCTCCAACTCTCAACAAAGCACAACCAAACCCTAATCACCACTAAAGGTGATTAGCAAGCATCAAAGCATCAAGATTAAGCAAAGCAAATAGGGTAAACCCTAAACGAAGGTCAGGGTCCTTGCAAGCTAACCCCCTTCAAAGGATTTCGTCCTAGAAATCCAAAGAGAAAAGCGAGGGATACTTCCTCCTCATCTCTTCCTCAAGCTCCCAAGTGGCTTCCTCAATGCCACGACGCTGCCAAAGAACCTTCACAAGAACTAGGTCCTTCCTCTTCATCTTCTTGACCCTTATGTCAAGGATCGCCACAGGAACTTCCTCATAGGTCACATCTTCATCAAGCTCAATCTCAACTGGCTGTATCATTGTTCCTGAATCTGGATGACTTTTCTTCAGTATACTGATATGGAACACTGGATGTAACATGTGCAACTCTGGAGGCAACTCTAACTTGTATGCTACTTTGCTAACACGTTCCTAGGTGCTAACTTACCCTTCCAACCAAACCTTAGCACACCTTTCCATGGCGAGACCTTAAGATACACTTTGTCTCCTACCTGGAACTCCAAAGGTCGTCGATGATTTTCTACATAAGACTTCTGCCTACCCTGTGCCACTTTCAACTGTTGTTGTATCACTTTGACCTTTTCTGTTGTCTGTTGTACTAACTCAGGACCCAAAAGCTGATATTCACCAGACTCATACCAACACAAAGGAAATATGTACCTACTTCCATACAAAGCCTCATAAGGAGCCATGTCAATGCTCCGCTGATAACTGTTGTTGTAGGCAAACTCTATCAAACTAAGATGTACATCCCAGTTGCCTAGAAACTGCAAAACACAAGCTCGAAGGAGATCTTCCAAAGTCTGAATAGTCCTTTTAGACTGTCCATCTGTCCGCGGGTGAAAAGTTGTACTGAACCTCAACTGCGTTCCCAATGCTTTGTGCAACTGTTCCCAAAAATGACTCGTAAACTAAGGACCTCTGTCAGCAACTATCTTTGCTGGCACACCATGCAAAAATACTATCTCATCCACATATACTCGAGCGAGTTTCTCAGTTGTATGCGTCGTATTCACTGGTAAGATATGGGCAGACTTCATCAATCTGTCCACTATCACCCAAATGGAATCATGATTCCTAGTTGTCCAGGGTAGACCAACTACGAAATCCATGGTTATATGATCCCATTTCCACTGCGGTATCGGCAAAGGTTGCAATGTACCTGTCGGCTTCTGATGCTCAGCCTTCACTTCCTGACAAACCACACATCTTGCCATGAACTCAGCTACATCTTTCTTCAAGCCGGGCCACCCATACAAGTCCTTCAGACTATGATACATATTGGTGACACCTGGATGTATAGCATACACCGATGTGTGTGCTTCCTCGAGCACCAACTTCCTCAAACCATCAACATCTGGAACCACCATCATATCATGATAACAAACTAGCCCATCCTCAGACTCATGGAACCCTTCACGCTTTTCACTACCGAACTCTGATCTGATCAACTGTACCGCATCATCTATCTGATGTGCATCCTTGATTTGCTGTCTCAATGTAGGCTTGACTTGCATCTGTGCTAAAAGACTAGACAACAAAGAAACTTCCATCTGCACATTCATCTATCGGAGAAAACAAACATATCTCGCCTATGGCACACCAGGGAACTCAACCATGCCTTCTTTGAAGAAAGAGAAGAAGACTTTCTGCTAAGCACATCTGCTACCACATTCGCCTTACCAGGATGATACTCTATAGTGCAGTCCTGATCATTGATCAACTCCATCCATCGATGTTGTCGCATGTCCAACTCATGCTGCAAAAAGATATACTTCAAATTCTTATGATCCGTAAAGATTTGACACACTTCCCCATACAGATCGTATCTCTAAATCTTTAACGCATGAACCACTGCCGCCAACTCCAAGTCATGGGTCAGATAGTCTCCTCATGTTTCTTGAGCTGTCGCGAGGTGAAAGAAACCACATGATCTTCCTACATCAGCACACAACCTAAACCATTCTTGGATTCATCACAGAAAACAACATAGCCCTTTCCAGGCTCTGGCAGGATTAACACTAGAGCACTGGTCAGCTTCTCCTTCAAACTCTGGAAAGCTTGCTGACATCGTTCATCCCAAACAAAAGGTACATCCTTCCTGGTCAACTTTGTCATCGACAACACGATCGCACTGAAGTCCTTAATAAACCTCCAGTAGTATCCTGCTAAACCCAGGAAACTATGAACTTCTGTCGGCGTCTTTGGTTGCTCCCAATATGAAATGGATTCCACCTTCTTCGGGTCTACCTTGACTCCTTCTACAGATATCACATGACCCAAGAAAGTCACTTCTTCCAACCAGAACTCACAGTTACTGAACTTGGCATATAGCTGATGTTGATAAAGAAGAGTCAATGCTCGTCAAAGATGTCGCTCATGTTCTAGCCTGTCCCGACTATAGATCAAGATATCATCTATAAAGACTACAACAAACTGATCTAAGAATGGACGTAACACTCTGTTCATCAAATCCATGAAAGCAACAGGTGCATTGGTTAGCCCAAACGACATAACCACAAACTCGAAGTGACCATACCTCGTCCTAAAAGCTGACTTTGGTATGTCATCCGCCTTAATCCTCAACTGGTGATATCCAGACCGTAGATCGATCTTAGAAAAAACTGTAGCACCACGCAACTGATCGAACATATCATCTATCCTCGGCAATGGGTACTTGTTCTTGATCGTGACTTTGTTCAACTGCCGCTAATCTATACACAACTGCATCGAACCATCCTTCTTCTTAACAAACAACACTGGAGCACCCCAAGGCGACGTACTCAGTCTGATGAAACCTTTGTCCAACAACTCTTGCAACTGCTTCTTCAGCTCTGCCATCTCTACTAGAGCCATCCTAAACGGTGTTTGTGCAACTGGCTGTGTTCGTGGAACCAGATTGATCTCGAAGTCAATCTCTCAGGGTGGAGGAACACCAGGAAACTCTTCAGGAAACACATCCGCAAACTCTAGGACAACTGACACCTCCTCAAGAATATGACCTTTTGCCTTGGTAACCACAACGGTATCCACCACGTGATCTAAGAACGCCTCACATCCTTATCGTAGAAACTTCTCTGCCACCATAGCTGATATTAGACACGTTGGAAGAATCTTCCTATCTCCCTGGAAGATCCACTTCTCTCCACAATCATCAAACATCACCTGCTTGGAACCATAGTCCAAGACAACCTTATACTTCTCTAAGGTATCCATCCCAAGGATAACATCAAAAACGCACATATCAAGTGGTATGAGATCCACTTGAATGCGGTGTCCTGAGAAAGACAAGACACAAGATGGACACTCTTCTCGAAGCAAAGAGGAACCATCAAGAGGGGTTTCTAACAACAAGCTATCATTCTTACAACTAACAGGTAAACGATAGTTCTCAAGCATACTATAGGCAATAAAAAAGTGTGTAGCACCCGGGTCAACCAGAACAAATATAAAGTAAGAAGAAGACATATCATAATGAAATAACTCCATCTGACATGTCACCACTCTCAGGTTGAGTATCGCCTCTGGCTGACTCATAGCATAGAATCGAGTCATTGCTTGTTGTCCACAACCTCTGCTTCCATGAGCAGACGATCCAGCCTGAGATTCTTGACCACGTCCTCACCCTCTTCTACCACTGGGTTGCAGCCTCTCTGACCCTTGAAAACTATGCTTCGGCTACTGCATCACTTCATCATCTCTGTAGGGACAACTGGACTTGACATGCCCTATCTGACCGCATGCATAACATGTTCTATTGTCAAACTGTGGCCTAGGTGGCGTTGTCACTTCCACTGATGTTGTACTATGTGCCTTAGATGGCGAAGAAACATAACCTCTCCCCTTACTCGGAGAGCACTGCGATGGTACGCCAGAACTTCTCATCACTGACGATGATGAAAACCTGGGCTTCTTGAAGCTACCAAACCTCCATCCCTGAAACAGAGCAGGTCTTTTGTGAGACATGGACGCACTTTTCTCCCTTACTAACCTTTCAATCCTTCGAACAGATTCCACAAATGTAGCAAAACACTCTCAGTTCTCCAATGCAAAAACAGGTGTTGTCAACTCAGCACTCAAACCTTTCTCAAAGCGTCTGATCTGCTCCTCATCTTTTGCTGCCATATGAGGACAAAACCTCAATAGATCCATGAACTTGACTTCATACTCGGTGAAGTTCATTGTTCCTTGTTGCAAATGCTCAAACTGACTGATCTTCTCATCCAGATACGTCTTCAGAAAGTATATGCTGACGAACTCACGTCGGAACACTTCCCAACTGATCACCTCACTAGGCCGCTTCTCTTCCTCGATGGTCCACCAGTGACCAGCACTACCCTTCAAAAGGTAGACAACATGCTTTACTTTGTCTGCTTTGGGGATGTCAAGGATCTGGAAAGCCTTCTCAAGACTCGTTAGCCATAGATCTGCATCCGCTGGATCAGTCATTCCAGCATAATCCGAAGCTCCGACTCGGCGAAGCCACTCAAAGGTCTTCCCAATACCCAATGCTTCTCCATGGGGAACTTGTGCTCGCGGAGGAGGCACTGGTAATCGCTCAACCATGAGATTCATCGTAGCCATCATCTGCCCATAAGCTGTTGGTAAGCAGGATGTTCAAGAATGGTCGGGTTAGGTTGGGGGTCCTCAGGCACCCGATCTTCATGTGCTTGTCCTGTTGATCCATCAACTGATGTAGCATCACTATGCTCAGGAGCATGTTCTTCAAGATATCCAGACATCTTGGCTTCTCTTCTGCTGAGGGCAGAAGATTTTGTAAGAAAACCTAGAAAACTCACAAGAACAGACTTGACCTTATCCTAAATCCCTGTAGACTCAACGAACCTAGAGCTCTGATACCAAAACTTGTGGCAACACATCCCACTATCATATAGACAACGAGATGTTACGCAAAAATGTGTGGAAATCACCATAACCACAGATTACCAAAAACACGGGTTAATTAAAATCGTTTGCAAAAAGCTGATAAACTGAGAAACTATTACATTCCAGTCCTCATCCTGCAAGGAATCAGGTCATATATATACATACACAAGATCTGATACGTGTCCACAGCTTAAAGAAACAATTGTCTATCCATCACATGAGTTCACCATCTGTTCATATACATAAAGGCCCACATCTGGCCAACAGTAGGATATACAAAACATCAACGATCATGCATTGTGAAACAACGTCAAAACACTGCCAAGGACCTGAGAGTACAAGGATGACTCTATAGTCTACTACAAAACATCCAAAACAGCAACATATCCATCGCTTGCCTTCTACTGCTCGTCTAGCTGCCCGGTCGCAACACCGCGACCACCACCATATCTAGCTCGACCACCTAAAAAGGGTATAAACCATCAGAGTGAGACAATTGAACATTGTCCCAGCGAGAAACATAACTCCCCGCCGAAACTATAGAACCTCAAGAAGATAAAGCTATAACAGCAGATAACTGATAACAAGTATATCAAGAGCAGTTTATGTAAAGCAAAGCTATTCTTACCGACAAGCTTACCAGCTATACAGATGCATATAACCAATATATTTCTCAATGGAACATGATTGACAAGATAAGATATATTGCTATGTAACATGAGGACATATAAGTAACTGCAAGATATAACAAGATTAACTACACAATCAAGGCCTCAAAAAATGTTTCGTGTTTTGCCTTAAACAGTAAATACTATACGTCTGGAATACATATTTTATTATGCCCTGAGGAAGTGAACCGTACCGTTCAAATCCAACCTTTGGCTGCAAAGCCCATAGACGGTTCCATACAAGGTTAATGGAAGAGCCGAACTCCACAACCTTCCCCCTCGTGGTCAGTGCACGAGAACCAAAGTAGGACCGCAGTCTCATGCTCAAGTGGCCTCAACCACAGGGTCATCTCCTCAGGCTACCCTTCCTCTAGCCCGCCTCGGTACAGGTCACGACGCTAGTATATCTGAGCCACAAGCCAATTCACCGTGCTCTGAGCCATGAACGCATTCATGCTCATCATATCACATATCGGAGCCATGGACCTGTTCACCATGATCATCACATATCCTGAGTCTGCAACCGCAACTGCACTCGTTTTCCTCTCTATTTGAGGCTAGGAGTAACCTCACATATTCAAAAATATGCACTCCAGGTTAACCCGCAGGAGAACCCGTTTCACCATCACCAGCTCCTGACGATGATAGATCTATGGCCAGGGCAAACTACATGATGTATTCCACTGTAATTATTTAGTATCTTTTAGATGGATTGCAAGATTTAACCAAGTTGTATAACATGCAAGATATAACAGAAAGTAAATAACATAAACTCAACATTATGTTATTATTGTAATCACATCAACCTGATCCATCTCAAGAATCCAATATCACATGTTATCACTTGGCCTCTTGCCAACCATCCAGATCCATTTCAAGGATCATCACATACCATGTGATCTCAATCCCTCATCATGTATTGCCACTGTCTCTCAAGCACTACTACAGAAACAGCCTTTGGTGTCGGTTGTTTAACCCCCTTTGGTGTCGGTTTTCAAGCGACACCTATGTGGGCACCGCTAAAGGTCTAACTCTTCGGCGTCGGTTTTTTAATTGACGCCTATATGATATATAGGCGTCGGTTATATATAGTTGGCCGACGCCAAAAGGGTTCGCGCCACAACAAATGGCGTCATGTAGGACAGATTTTGCGTCGGTTATCTACTAAATGACCGACGCCATACTTCAAGAAGACATGTCCGTGCTTCACTGCACAACCGTGTTTAGTATTATAGGCGTCAGTTTTATATGAATAAGCGACGCCTTTTCCACCATGGCCGTGCTTTCCTGCACGGTCAGGTTGTTTGTAATATTAGGCGTCGGTTTTTATCCAATAACCGACGTTGTAGGTCTTTGCTGACGGTTTTCTGTAAATAACCGAAGCCTATATCTATTTTTTTTTCATATCAGTTTGCAGGCCTGTTGTGGCTGGTCAGCAGGATGAGAACCTGTAGTTCAGTTTTCTGAACTGTAGGTTTATGACATCCATTGATATCAGCCTACAAACAGGCCACAAACATGCAAAAGTCCCAAGGAAAATTTCACACAAGTAGATACATTCAGACATCAATTCAATTCTCACATTCACACATATAGAAACATTCAAATACATGTATTAACATTCAGAAATATTCATTTACAAAATATCATTCAGGATTGCTATCAGCATCCCAATTATATCTTACAATCGCCACTGCTTGTATAGCTTTTTCCCATTCTTCTCTTACTTCATTTAATGCTTCCATTGTATATGGAGCATGTACATTTTTTAAGCGTTTACCTATAGTGTGGTCGATTTTAAACACCTGCAAAGAGAATGGTGTATATATATAAGTAATAATATAAAAATAAGATTGATATATTCCATACTAACTAATGAGACTATATATATATATAATACCTCATGTATGGTATTAATATCCAATGCGGCATGTCGGATAATCATCTGCATAAATCGCATCACATAGTATGTGCATGCCCAGCCGTTGTCTTGTGTAGCACACTATAAATTGAAACATACAAAATAATACAACTAAGCACAATTCACATCAATAATATATACATTGGAGTCGGGAACTTACTTGTACGTTCTGCCAATTTATTGGCTGGTTCTTTTTCCTTGGGACCGTTCCTCCAGCCTTTTTGAATGCATCTAAACCCCTACATGTTAATATAACACAGTAAATTGCATAAGTAAATAGTAATGTAATAACATATGTTAACAGATACAAAAATGAAATATTTCTCACCAGAATAATGGCATTCTCATTACGTGTCCAATTTTAGTGTTTAATGTACTTCCCGTGGGATCTAGATAATAAACAGTGAACGTCCCGGGGACAATAACTAGTAACTCCCAATGTCTACCGCTAGAGGTAAAAAGTTAACAATTAATAACTCAAAATGCAAAATAAAAATGGAATTTTCTTAAGTCCAAATTATAAATAAAGTAAACTTACTTGACATTGAATGGAGCTATTATTATCGTCTTCTTTTGCTGACCAAAAATTGTAAAATCATCTATACAATATTGTTGAACACTATCAGGGTCTTTAGCTACCATACTAATCAATGATGGAATCAAAAATCCCACATGATCAAATGCAAATTTTTTGCAATGATCTTCGACTAAGTAGCTGCAAAACATGTATTATGAATGCATTAATATATAAGAAACCAGATCATCGGATCTTACACAAGGTAAATGGATGTATAAACAAGATCTCACCTTATCCATGTCTCTATCATTGATGTATTCATCCAAGCATACATAAATAGCTCAATAATATCTTGTATAAATAAAGAGCTATCGTATGATTGACATGCATAATCTGCATCTAAAGAAACAATTATAGGGCAATGTATATTATGTGCCCGTAGCCGACATGCCATTCCCCTACAAGCAGGACCTAACGGGTATGTTAGGTCAGTTGGAACCCAAGTTGGTAATGTGGGAAGTGGAGGTGGAGGCCGAGGTGCTCCTGTTGTCTTCTTTTTAACATGTATATATAATTTCAGATCAGTTGACATCATATATACACATTAACAGTCTAAATCAATGTAAATTTATCATACAATTTCAGTCGTGTAGACGACATCTGCTTTGGGCCACAATATGACCCCACCTTCTGCCTCACCAAGTGTATCAATATCTGGGTGGGCATATGGCAACGCAACTTCCCTGAAATCGGGTAATACATGTATCGGGCTCACACGAATGTAGCCCTACGGCATTGGAGTCCCATGAAATGATGCCCCAGGAAGGGACTGGTAAGCCTGCACCTCTGCAACAACATAGTCTTGCATTCTTAAGCGGCATGGCTTCAATGCCTACAAATTTACGTAAAGAATGTTATACATATATACATATCATCTTGAAAACATATCATCTTGAAAAGACTAGCTACAATGTCATAAACAATACTTACAGCAGACGTGTTAGGCGATGGGTCTCCAGGATTACTCGCAGTCTGTGCATCAGGAGAAGAGTGGGTCGCCATAGGCTGATTGGAAGCCTGAGATGCATGCCACCACAACAATTCTTCCTTGACCTTCTCAGCAACTACATCACTGACCTTCTTAGCAACTATATCCTCGACTTTCTTATTCTCCTATACATGGATAAAAGAAACATTAGCTTCTTATTAATGAATTTCCTTTTGCAGTAACATTCTAAAAAAAGAATAGGTTACCTCTTCTTGAGAAAGTCTCTCTCTGGGTTTGTGCTGGGATGGCCCAAAGAATTCTTTGATGTCCACACCAGCACCGACACCTCTAACACGTCCAGGATGCTCTAGGTTACACAGAGCAACTGTCAATTCATCCCTTGTGCCCTGAGGGATGAACGTGCCTTGTTTCCTCTGCTCGTGCAGCTCCCGCTAATCACCATCAACAGAAATTGGTAACTTAACACCACAAATAATCAATATTCAAACGATTTCTCTAAGAGTTGTATTTTACCATTTTTGCAGCCGCCTCAGCAGTTACGGGCTTCTTTATTTCACCCTTCTTGTTTTGCCTCCCAGCTATCCAAATATCATGGCGAGGCATGGGTGTGGCAGACTCCTGAGTAGGAGCAGACTCCTGAGTAGGAGCAGACTCCTGAGTAGCCACAGACTCCACCTATAGTCTTTGGGGAACGCTTGCATAGCCTTTTGGACCCATAGTATGGTCATGCACATTCAGTGCACGCCTTGCTTTTTGTGTGTCACTGAGGGCCTAGTTAGTATGCACATTAATAATTTGGTTAGTAGCACTAAATGTTAATCTTGAATAGGTGAATACAATGTATATTAATTAAATTGGGAGTGACGCCTAATACCTTGAATTCTTCAGATTTTCTTGAAGCAACAAAATTGTCCCAATCTTCTTTGTCCAAGAAGTTCCATTGTTCAAGGGCTGACTTCTTCTTATCACCCTCTTTTATGTATTCTCTGTTCAGATTTGTCCTATAATTCCTAAGCATCTTTCCAACGCATTGCATCACACTTTTATGATGCAACTTCTCATCCAATGCAAAAAGATTCTGTAAAATAGAAATGTTATTAACTAGTATCCAAAAATAGAATTGCAAATAATAGAATTTGTAATCTACAAAATAGAATTGCAAATAATAATAACTCATGCATAAATCTTTCCATATCAAGTCTTTCTTCGCCTGAGGAACTTTATGCCAATTATCATACTTAACACCACAATGGCTTCGAGTGACAACCCCAAGATAGTTTATAAAATTATTGCGGTTCACTCCAATTGCATTCCCTCCATTATCAAACTCCACAACCAATTTGGATCCACTGCCACTCAGCGCTATTAACATTTTCAACAGAGTGATACCCCTTTTCTTGTTAAGTTTTTGTTGTTGCACATCAAGTTGCTCCAGTGCTTCAGTGGGTACATGTGCATCATCAACCTAAAATTTGACAAAAATAAACACACTGAATTAGCCCAATATAGAAATATAGGATATATGACATAACTAGAAGATAATGAATTTTATAGAAATACAGGATATGTTTTTCGAACTTACATTGGTATCCTCGCCATGCTCGTCATAGACAGCATGCTCATCATGGACTTCATGCTCATCATGGACATCATGCTCATCATGGTCAACCATCTGAAAATGTCATTAAAAAGGCAAACATTTAGCATTTGTATTAACTAGAAAAAGGCAAACATTTAGCATTTGTATAAACTAGAAAAAGGCAAACATTTAGCATTTGTATAAACATACATGTCTCTAAAATTGTGATCTTTTATCAATTAACAATCCTTCATTGTGATCTCCGCGCACATATAAGTCATCATTAGCTTCGATATTTTGTGGAGTTGGCAACCCAACTGAGAATGGACTGGAGTCATCATACTGATCATAGTACGCTTCTTCATCTATAGGATCTTCAATGAACTGTCTTTTACCATGAAGAAAAACTGACCATTTATCATTTGCACGACCATCGATATAGAATATTTGTTTCGCCTGTGATGCCAATATGAATGGTTCACCCTTCTCGCCAATCTTTTCAAAGTTCACCAATGTGAAACCCAATTCATTCACTATAACTCCTTTGGTGTTATCAACCCAATTACATTTAAAGAGCGGAATTTTGAAATCTATGTAGTCAAACTCCCAAATGTCTTCAATGACACCGTAATATGACATTTTAGCTTCACGTGGACTCTTATCCTTTGCACTTGCAAAGTACTTAGTCGACGCTTGAAGAGTGACCCCACTATTTTGGACGACACTCTTATCATCTTGGCGCTTTGTGTAATATGTGAATCCATTAATGTCAAACCCTTCATAAGACATAACATTCGGTTTTGGTTTAAAGGCGAGGCATTTGATAGTTTCTGTAATATCATTTGGTGTTTGAGATAGTTGATGTAAGACTTTATCTTCAAACCACTGAGTAAAAATCTTATTATGCTTTCTAGCAAGCCACATTGAACTTGCTCGAGGATGTTGTCTCTTTATGAAATTGGTATGTTCCTCGATATAAACACTCACTTTGTCCATATTGTGTAAAATATACAAGTGAGCTTGTTCCAACTGCTCACGGCTGATTACTTTCACCCGTGATCCCAAAATTCCTTTGCCCTCCTCAATATTCTTGTCATTATCAGGAGTGTCATTACCACTGAGAAAGTCATTGCAAGAATCCATAACCTCTCTCGCCACATAACCTTCAATAATACTCCCTTCAGGCCGATAACGGTTTCGAACATCACCTTTAAAAACGCTCATGTATCGTTCAAAGGGATACATCCAATGCAAGAAAACTGGTCCCAACATTTTCACTTCCCTAGTCAAGTGGACAAAAAGATGTACCATGATATCAAAGAACGAAGGAGGGAAATACATCTCAAGCTGACATAGGGTAACAACCACTTCTCTTTGCAAATTATCGAGAGTATCAGGGTCAATAACTTTGCTGCATAGACTGCTGAAAAAGAAACAAAGTCTGGTAATTGCAAACCTTACATGCTTCGGCAATATAGATCGAATTGCCACGGGCAATATTTGTTGCATTAGAGTGTGACAATCATGAGATTTAAGACCTATCAACTTCAGATCTTTCATTGATACCAATCTACGGATGTTGGATGAGTAACCATGTGGCACCTTAACATTTACCAAGCATTCACAAAAAGTTTTCTTCTCCTTTCTAGACAACGTGTAACAAGCGGGAGGTAAGTATGTTCTTTTATTACCCATTTCAGGTAATTCTATTATTTCTGACCTTATTCCCATTTCACGTAGGTCTAGTCTGGATTTTATCCCATCTTTTGTCTTACCTGGTATATTTAACAGAGTACCAATGATGCTATCATAGACATTTTTCTCAACGTGCATTACATCGATACAATGCCTGACTGTCAAAGAACTCCAATAAGGAAGATCCCAAAATATTGACTTCTTCTTGAATGAAGAATTGTCACTCCGTGTGGCCATACTACATTGTGATTTCTTACCAAATTCATTGACAATGTCTTTTACTCTTGCATAAATAACATCCCCTAGTATAGGTTTAGGTGCACTCTGTTCATCATTCCATCCATTGAATGCTTTGCGCTTCCTACGATACGAATGGAATTTTGAAAGAAACCTTCGATGACCAAGATATACAGTCTTGCCGCCATGTTTTAGTCTTATTGAATCAGTGTTTTCTTCACATATAGGACACACTTTAGCTCCTTTGACACTATATCCAGACAAATTCCCATATACTGGAAAGTCATTAACAGTGCAAAACAACATAGCGTGCAAACGAAATGTCTCTCTTACTGAAGCATCATAGGTCATCAGACCTTCAGCCCAAAGTTTCTTTAAGTCATCAATCAAAGGTTCAAGATAAACATCGATATCATTTCCGGGTTGTTTAGGGCCCAATATCAACAACGACAACATAACGTACTTATTTTTCATACACATCCAGGGAGGAAGATTGTATATAACAAGCATGACTGGCCAAGTGCTATGTTGGCTGCTCAATGTCCCGTATGGATTCATCCCATCTGTACAAAGCCCAAGTCATAGATTCCTATCTTCTTCACCAAATTTGGGGTACAATAGATCAATCTTCTTCCACTGTGGGGAATCAGACGCATGTCGTAGGATCCCATCATTATTTTTCTTAACATCTGCATGCCACCTCAAATTCTTCGCATCTTTCGGATTTGCAAACAAGCGTTGAAACTGTGATATTATAGGTATATACCACAACACCTTGGCAGGAGAACCAGTTTTGGACTACCCCGAAGTCGTCAAATTATACCGTGACGCACCACATTTCGGACAATCTTTCAAATCTACATAGTCCTTTTGAAATAATACACAATCATTCGGGCATGCGTGTATCTTCTTGGCCTCCATTCCCATTGGGCACAACATTTTCTTTACCTATTATGTTGAGATTGGCAGCTCGTTTCCTTCAGGAAGCATTTCTTTCAACAAAGTCAACAATGAAGTGAAGCTTTTGTCGCTCCATCTATTGTTAGCTTTCAACTTATACAATCTCAACACAGCGCTAAGCTTCGTAAACTTAGCACAGCCTGTGTATAATGGTATCTCAGTATCATGCATAATGTTTCTAAAGATAGGAGGTGGATCGGTGTGCTCTACCCTACAACTATCCAGCATCGCATCAACGATGTCTGCTGGAACTGGTTCGTTCACATTTACGTCATCAGAGGCAATTTCTTCTTCCACCCAAGCACTGCTATCGACATCTACTGGTTTCGATTTTGAAATCTCTCCATGCCAGTGCCATTCTGTATAGCCTTTTACAATCCCGTTGCACATGACATGACTTTGGATTTCCTCACCAGTGTTGACTTTCAAGTTGTTACCGCAATGCCTACATGGACAGTAGAACCTATCTGTAGGTTTTTTCCTATGTTCCTCGGCAAATCTAATAAATTGATCAAGACCAGATATAAACTCTGGGGTGCAACGATTACGAATGGACATCCATGATCTATCCATTCTATGATCAGAGAAAACAAGTATATATTAGGAAACAAGTATATATTAGGAAAAGATTAGGGTATACACTTACATCCTAAGTGTATAATGTGATGTCATTCTTATATATAATAAATGTGTACCACCTATCCCATCCTTGAACACCTAATCTCACTAGTAAGTGTATAATGTGTATTGGGTTTCCAAGAAAATTTCGGCAGCATTTCCCCGCTGTTCTCTGAGTACATATGTACTTAGAGAACAAACAGAGAAATGCTACCGAAATTTTCTCAAAAACCCAATACACATTATACACTTACATCCTAAGTGAGATTAGGTGTTCAAGAATAGTCCCAAACTGGGGACTATCCAAGATTTACTCCTAATGAGTAAATCTTGGACGGGTTTCTAGGCCCACAAATACATGTGTTGTCATTCTTATATATAATAAATGTCTATAAACTACAGGCAACATGGTTAATCCTAATCAACAGAGCATTATTAAATAATAAATCAAGAAATCAATAGTTTCAAACAAAAGGTCTAGGAATCTTTACTAGACATTATATGTATCCCTAATCATCATATTTAACATACTACATTATTATGAACATCCATATCAGATTAAGATCATACTATGTTATAACCATTGGTTTAATAACCCTATTTCCGCATGTACATGTTTATCAACTTTAAAACCCTATAATTCATTGAAATCATTCTAATTCAATTTAATATGTTGGGATCACATAATTATATAATGACATCAGAATATATAGAAGAATCGTAATTAACATGATTAACAACATGCTCATCAAACTAGGGTTTTCTTGAATATCATCTAATATTTGTGTACTAGACATTATATGTATCCCTAATCGTCATATTTAACATACTACATTATTATGAACATCCAGATCAGATTAAGATCATACTATGTTATAACCATTGGTTTAATAACCCTATTTCTGCATGTACATGTTTATCAACTTTAAAACCCTATAATTCATGAAATCATTCTAATTCAATTTAATATGTCGGGATCACATAATTATATAATGACATCAGAATATATAGAAGAATCATAATTAACATGATTAACAACATACCTTTGTAACAAGAAGAATAATAGAGCTTTAAGTATATTTTATTCACAATCTATGCATTTTTCTGATCAAAACCATATACAATATGTCTATAATTGGAGCTAGCATTTATTTCCTATATTATTGGCAATATTAATGTGTGAATCTGACCTGGAGAGGAGATGTGGTCGAACCTGGAAGGTAGGGCTAGGGCTAGATGAGTTACAGCCGGTCTGGAGAGGATTTTTGGTTGAACCAGACGGCGGCGCAGAGTGGGCGACGACGATGGTACGTGGCGGCAGTACACAACGATCGATGAGCAGGCGGAGAAGATAGTTGCGGCGACGCGACGACGGTGGAGAAGCAACTTGCTGTCGGCCTGGCGGAGATAGTGTGGAGGCACTGGCGGCAGCGTGGAGGCACCGGAGGAGAAGGCGGCGTTCACAAATCAGCACTGGCGGAGGAGTGGAGGGTCGGGCGACAGTAGAGAAGAAAGGGCCGGGGAACAGTTTAGGTGATGAAACAGAAGAAAGGGGAAGAGTCGGGATATTAAGTTCACCAATAGCTTCAGTTGTTTCAAACAACCGACGCCTAAACCTCTTTCGACGTCCAATTGGACAATATATGCATGAAATTATTTGGCGGGAACCACTTTCGGCATCGGTTATCAATGGATAACTGACGCTGAAAGTGACACTTTTCACACAAAGTTTCATCACACATAGGTGTCGGTGTCTATTTAAATATCTGACGTTGTATGTGACACTTTTTCTTTTCGCTCAAAAATTGGATTTGGCGGGCGCTTTTTGGCGTCGGTTTGTTATAGTCAACCGACGCTGAATACAAAGCAGTACCCGTGTCTGACTGGTCTTCGAATATAGACGTCAGTTTGCCTAAACAACCGACGCCTGATATTATAGGCGTCGGTTTTCCTTAATAACTGACCCCCAGAAAAGCGACACTGGATGCTATTTCTGTAGTAGTGAAGGCTCACATCAACATCATGGGAGAAACACATCATACATGCTATCTCATCAACCAGAGTAATTATCAGAGTGATGTTACTCATCACATTTTTCTCATAGCCATTTCATGGCTAAGCATCACCTGCATGGTTAGTGTATTCAATAATCATAGTTTGAACATAAGGACTATGCTTACTATCATGAGATGACATTCAAGATGCTATACTTATCAATTATGCATCATCTGGTGATCATGTGCATAAGACACATCATTAAGAAACTATTTATGTACTTATCCTTGCCTAAGCATTACACAAATATTCAAGGGAATCACTCCATACATATGGTCATGTTTAGATATAAAAGGGTAAGCATTACCATTACCACTATCATTATCATTAAGTGATCAAGGAGTCACCAACGTTTAGGCAAGGGTATATATACAACTAGTTTATTTTCCATCGAACGTGAGACCATCACAACAGGCGCTAGAAACCCTCACTATAAGGGGGGTGTATCGTCCACCTTCCCTCACCCAAACTCATCACACCAAACGGCCGATACACAAGCCAGCAACAACACTGCGTTGCCACAAAGGCAAACAAGCGCGCGTGATGCGGCGTTATAGGGGAGGGTATCACGCGACAGGGGTATGTATCGGGCACATAGCACTATCGGGCGACGCCCGTCATGGTTTGATGTTATCGGCCGACACCAATTCAGCGTGATGCCCAACACAGCTACCCAGCAACGCCCGTCACAGGTGCTAACATATCGGCCAGGTCAGCCTACTAGCATAACGTCCAAGAGAGAGAGAGATATAACTCATCCACATAACGTGCAAAAAACTGGTCAAGGCCTAAAGACCGACACAAAGCAAAGGAAGAGTTGTGACGCCTGTCACAAGAGCAGGGCATATCGCCCGTCACAACAGCCTGTCGCCCGACATCCATCCAAGGCCTATCGCCCAACACAGGCCTGTCAGCCAACACACACTCACGGTCATCTTCTACCTCAAGAACAAGGAGCTCAAAACCCTAGAGGGTCAAGGAGATGGCTCACCTCAATCAATTAAGAAAGAGGGGTCTTGCACACCACCTATCACCCATCGGGCAACACAAAAACCAACCGAGCTCACCCTTCAAGTCCATGGTGAGAGGAGAGTGTTGCTCAAGCAACTAGAACACAAGCTCACCTCAATCGACTAAGAAAGAGGGGTGTTTCTCATGATACTATAAGCTTAAACTCACTCCTCTAGACCAAACAGAGAAAGGAGTATTGTTCACCAAGAAACCACCAAGAGGATCGGCCAACAAGGATATTAAAGCAAGATACAAAACTAACAACAACATATAAGTAAGAAAGGAGATAATGTAGCTAGGGTTAGAAGTTATGCAACTCGCCTTAAGCAAGCTCCAAGCTCCTAGCTCCAAGCACCCCCAAGCAAGGAAGAAGAAGCTCCAAGGGATATCAGCCACCACTTACTTCTTCAAGGGGATATCGTCCACCACAAGCAAGGAAGAGAGTTTTGTCATGCAAAACAAGATGGAGAAGAAGCTAAGGGATCAAAGGAACTCAAAGCAAGGAAAGGAACCAATTAAATAGAAGGAAAGGGAGGAGAAAACAAGGTAGAGCAAGGCAAGGTGTCGTCCACCGAGGGACACTTGTCCTAGAGCTCAAGCCACCACTCTAGCAAGCCCTAAACACATGTCCAAGGTCATTACCACATGCAAGCATCAAGCTCCAAGTGTCCACTAGTGGTGACACAAACGAGGTCAAATCTAGGTCAAACACCATGGGAGACACAATAAGGCACCATGCGCGATACATACACAGGTTGGATGACACACTCACCTCATGGGAGACACAAACATCTCTTGAGCGACACAAAGCTCAACCAAGCCAAAACAAGGCACCTGAAGGCCCAAACAAGCTTAACCAAGGCCCAAAAGAACCCAAACAACAATCCCAAGCCTTCCTCTCAACCCTAGAGGAAGCAAAGAGAGAGAGGAACACCTCACAAGGTGGCAAACTTGCCCACAAAACCCTAGACTTGGGTTATTTGCAAGTAGCCCCTCCAACTCTCAACAAAGCACAACCAAACCCTAATCGCCACTAAAGGTGATTAGCAAGCATCAAAGCATCAAGATTAAGCAAAGCAAACAGGGTAAACCCTAAACGAAGGTCTGTGTCCTTACACCTCTAATAACACCCTTGGGTTCTATGGAGTTTGTAAAATTTAATAATTATTAATGGTTAACTGAGGAACCTAGGCTCTGATACCTAATGTTACGACCCCACCTCCCGATAACCCTCAATTAAGGGGACCAAGAGGTCGAAGCCGCACCCATAACTTCTGGATCAAAGGTTCGACACTTAACCAAGAACAATTATTAAATTTCAACAATCTACACTGAAAAGTTGTAATAAAATTTTGCATACCTTTTGAAAATTTTGGATTTCTAAACTTCTATCCATGTATGTATTCTAGTCTAACTAATCCTCCTTGTATTTTACTTCATGTATTTCACAATATGACAATTTATTGTTTGTTCATATGGCTTGTACCTAAAACGTCGACAAACAAAACGTCGTTCAGCCGATGCTGGTATGTGGGGGAAACAATAATCATGCAATTATTCATAACAATGTATTGCATCCAATTACCATTTAACAAACAAGTTTATGTTTTAAATATAACTACACGATCCATGTGTACCCTATCCCCTGCGCTGTCCCTGCAGTGAACCTGGATACTACCTTCCTTATGGTAGATCCCCATTATACCCCTCATGATTTCACCTAACAAGTGACTCAGTTTCTAGGGCTGATTCACATGGCACTACCCGTAGGTAGCCCACTCCTTAACTCATGCCAAACTAAGAGTCTCATGGCACTACACATGTGTAGCCCAATTTCTAACTCATGACAGCCTAGACCTTGCTCTAGGTTATCCTTTTAGCCCTTGCATAGCCACAGGGGTGGACCCAGATCTAGCCAATTATACATGTATATTCATAGTGATAGTCATCATCACTCTATAGTTGCATGAAATAAAAGCATCCAACAGTTATTTCAAGCCATGAGGAAAACGTCGATAAAATCCTTAGAAAACTAGTCAATATAATCATAAGCGTAACCACATACCTGATTTGTTGATTTCACAAGCATTAAGCAAACCCAACCAATAATGCAATCCAAGCAAGCAATTCAATCATCACATAATTCCTGAAAAGAATATGTACTCTATTTATTACACACTTTATCAAGAATCTACTTTATTGACTTGGATTCACTTTCTAGGATTTTTGTATCCATTTTAGGGTTTCATTAATATTCATTAGGGTCTCTTAGATCAATTCCTCAAACTTTATCCCTTTTAGGTCAACAAACCCTAAAATACTATTTTCTACTCATATAAACCCTAATTACTCAAATTATCCATTTTAATAGTCTTTCCTACCCAAATTGACTTAGGATCATCATATCCCTATTTATTCATGGATTTGAACAATTGAAACAATTAAAAGACATATTCATCTAAATTAGGGTTTTCAAGCTCATTAATGCATATTCATGCACGAAAACCTAAATTAAGCCACTTATATAAAAAAATCATCTTTTGAGATCATATTTTCACTTTTATTAACAACAGGTTAATATTGGCTTGAATTATCCAATGAACAACATTCAATCCATCTATCATCAAATTTTAGGGTTTTTCATTAATTACATCATTAAAGATGATAACTTTATTTACTTTTCAAATTTCAATTATATTTATGCACATAATCTCTAAATTAAATTAATTACATGCAAAGTTCATCCTTTTCAATGTTAATGTACCTTTTTACAATTAATATGTGAATATCAACTTTAATCGCCCATTAAACTCTACCAATTACATTAATCATTTCAAAGTAGAGTTTCTTAATCTTTAATTCATTAAAGTTGATAACTTACACTACTTTTTGAATAGCATGCAAAATTAGGCTTCAAACATAATTTCTTTGTGTTCCTCTCATTCTGAGGAACAATTTTCATATACTACTTGTCCTAATCAGAGTTACCAATCATTAGATATGATTTTGGAAAAATAAAAATACCAATGGCCAATCGGAGAGCGCCACGTCGCTCCTTGCATGGAATGTAACTCGATTTGGAAAACATAACCCAAATACGTTTCTACCCCCACTTAAGCGTCGCTGCTTCATACCCCCGGAGGGTATAACCGTCCACTGACTGCTTCATCCTCTACCTCACGACGACAGTCTGTCTTCGCCCTAATGGCTGAGGGTGGGGCTTCTCCTTCCCTCTATGGACCCCGACGGCCCTCAGCAATGCTCCCCTTGCCTCCGTTGTGTCGTCGCACACAGAGTGGTACCCTTGGGTCATGGTTAGAGCGGCCAAGTCAAAGTAGCTTGACCTACAACCTCAGTCGACCTGTAGCCCTCATGCCGGCATTGCATAGGTCCTCGGACCAAGGGATGGAAGTCGAGCTTCTCCCCAGGGACATGGGAGCATCGTGCCTCTCAACCAACTCCCGTACAAGTCTCATACTAGCTTTGGGGTTGCATTACCCCCATGTTTAGGGTTTTGGATGGAAAAGGAATAAGTGGAAGGTAGAAGAACATGGGGTTCTCTCTCCCCTTCGAACCAAGGCTCTACCCCTTATATAGGGGAGAGTACGAAGCCCTTAGGCGTGCCTCGATGAGGACTCAAGTCCTAAACTCAAAAGGAAATATAATTTCCTTGGTTTTGAAGCAACCATCTCTTTCTCTCTTCATTAACTCTTATTTCCTTGATATTCCTTATTGCATGGATATTTAGGAATTCGAAATTCCTCTCCCTTATTCTCTTTATTCTTATCTTTTAATTCATGGACCACGGATTTCTATTTTCTTTTAATAGAAATCACTCCTTTTTTAACAAAACCTCATAATCATTCATTATGCATCATATTATCTTCTTATTTGACTTTATTAGTATTTTCTTTTCCTCTTTCTCCTTTGGGACTCCTTGGATCCCAAGGAACTCTTATTATTTTGAAATCCTTTTTATTAGATACTTATTATCCTTCTAGATGCATGTATATGCATTATTTCTCATTATCATGTTTATTTCTCATTAAAATATTTTCTTTTGAGGATTTTTCTTTATTTCTCTTTTATTTTCCTCGTTGGTATTCCTTTTACCATTAGGAATCCTTGGAATACGAAATTCCACTAAGGATTACCCAATTGTACCTCTTTTTACTTATTTTCCACATTTTACCATTGTTTTCAATTTCTTTCTTAATAAATAAATACTCAATTGATCTTTTCTTTTCTTATTGCACTCTTTATGCAACTTTGGACTCCTTGGAACCCAAGGAACCCAAGAGGCACGAAATTCCTCTTTGGATTTTCCTTCTAGAGGTTTCCACATTTTTCATTTCTCAAATATTCAATTATTCATTTACTAATTAAATTTCCTTGTTATTTGGGCCCAATAGCCAATAAAGCCCACAACACAAACATCAAGGCTATTGTAAACAGAATCCATTTATTCAAAACAAATTATATCATTATTTGTTCAAATATCCTTAATATGAGAAATTACATTTCTCGGCAAATGAACCCAAAAATTGGGGTTGTAGCATCGACTATACTACCTCCATATACGTGCGGGGATTTGTTAAGTTGGGTAAACTATCCTTTGTTTGGATTGAAACTCATTAGTGTAAACAACCAACAGTCATAATTAATCTTATGATTTCCCTATTAAGATCCATGAAACCTAAGTTGGAAATCACTGATCATGTAAGGGTGTTTCACCCTAAGTAAAATGATATATTATCTAGTATATAGATTGAGGATTTGCATGAAATTGGGAGACATCAAAATAAATCATTGAGAAATATGGAATTTAGATTAAGTGAAACATCCACCCTTAATAAATATGTTTAGATGACCATTGTCTTGAGATGTTAATCTTACGACACTTCCTTGTAATATCATGATCTCTTTGATGGAATCTTTTCCAAGATCCAATCGTGTTATATAATGCTAGTTTTCTTGTATGAAGGTACACTTTATCCTCCTATTGGCCAGACTAGTGGTATTCAAATTGCTTGTATGTATGAAATAGAAGATGATTGGCTTTATCATTGTTTGAGCTACATGTTCCCTGTGACTACTATATTTTGGTCTTGATTACATATGTTGAAAAAACTTGTAAACATAATGATAGATGTCAATTATACAACCCTGTGTACCTACCTAACTTCTCGAGGTAAGGGTACAAAGTTGGGTGTCCTACTTGAGTTGTTATGATAGGGAAGACCATGTTCATACAAGAGTTAGATCTTGGGAATGGCTTTGAGGTCCCTTATGAATATGGCCAACTCTTGACGTTTAGTCTTGTAGTCCCTCATGATAAATCAGGGTAGCTAATCTTGAGCTCCTTCACGGACCCCTTCCTTCGAGAAGCTGGTCAAAGGCCTTTTAATTTTGTTCATATAATGGAAATGAACTTAAAATATGCTTGTATGTTAATAGGAGAGTCTTCAAATGTTGTTGCTTCATTTCTTGTTATTACATTATGCTTTTACCAAGTAATATATGTTCTTAAACCTTCGATTTTATATGTTTTCACAACGTACTAAGCACAATTGTGATGATGTGTAACATACTCAAATCTAAACAATTAGCCTAACCCTCCTTATTCTAGACCCTACTTCATTTAATTTTCTCTGAATCTATTTTTTTATATATTAAAATATATTATGATAAAATAAAGTAAAATAAAATAATTTAATGGAAACACCCTTTTACATGTTAGACATTAGAATGACATAGACAAAATAATTTAATTTATTGTGTGAAAACACTAATAATATGTTTGACTACAATTTGTCCCTATACAAACTTTACGAAAAAAAGGGAAATTACTAATAGGAAATAATGTGTCATAATTAGGTAGTTGTGAATCGGTATATTTAATGAATGGTTAATACAATTAATACCACTTAATACACAACATTTTCAAAATATAAAATTTATGCCAAATTTGGATACTTGCAACCCAATTAGCTTAATTACAAAATTTTAGCCCTTTAGATATTGTTTGCTTCTTCCAATTTCATAGGAAATAAAAGACCTAATCTAATGACTCAATTAATGAATTGCTTTGATCACATTATTAATAACACATCGTTATTTTCTCGGTCATACTCTCCAGGTCCGGTCTAATCTACCCACCGTGACCCGCACGATTCCTCTCTGTAACCGGCGCTGCCATTCCCTCCTGCTTCTACGAACGGCAGACTGGGCCGTAACCTACGACCGTTTCCCTCATCTCATCTCCTCGTCCTCTTCTTCTCCTCCTCTTCCCTTCCTCTTTCCCCATCCTCGACTGTCCATAAACACTAGCAGCCGCCGCCTTCACCACCTTGCGTCGAAAACCCTAGCAGCCACCGTTACTGTAGAACCGGTGCCCCATTGACCTGCCAGTGGAGAACTCGCCTCCTGCAGCTGTCGAGACCAGATCTTCCAACGAGACAGGCAGTCTCCCCTAACCTTCCTCCATCACTACCATCAAAAACCAACCCCGCTTTTCCCTCAGATCAAGCGCATCCAAGGAAACAACAATGCTTACCTTGCCGCACAGGCCCCTGCAGCTCCTCCGACATTATCACCGACCATGACTGCTGCTCTTGTCGATGGTTTCGCAGATGAGGACTGCACTTGACGGTCATCGCTCTCCTTGCCGGAGAGCACTACACCCTGATATGATAAATCCTGCATTGCCTTACTAGTTGCAGACCTGCACCAAGATCTACATACATCCATCATCTACAATTCCTCCACCCTTCACCAGCTATTCCCTATCTCCTTCCCCGGCCTTACGCCAGCCACTGCTCCGTAGGTCACCACATAGCCCCAGATGTGGCTGACGCTGACTCGAGAGGCTTCCTGCAAACACATGGGCGCCTTGTAGTCAACCTCCATATATCTGCAACAGTAGGTAGCCAATTCCCCAGGCCTCCAGATGTTAGATACGGGATTACGGTAGCCGTTGTAATAATCACTTGTTTAGCATGGGTTAAGCCCAATGTAGTGGAGAAAGTACATGTGAGAATATAGTGTTGTTTCTAATTCAAATGAAAAAAAAACTTTATCCCATATTACTCACTCCTATAACTTTTGTGGTCCTCATATGTAGGATCAAATGGGGCACTAGTGTCCAAAAGAGTCCTAGGAGGGAGGTATGTTCACCTCCTTGGTGGGTGGAGTTACCACATCACAACGCACAGCTTGTGACTTGTGACTTGTGACTTGTGACTTGTGGATTGTGGATTGTGGAGAATGTCTTCCGTCTTCTTTTTGCACTACGATACAACTAAGTAATTAATTACTAGTGTAATTAATTGTTATTTTCTTATTCAAATTTTTTAATCCTAATTAGAAAATGTTTCTCTTTTGCGGGTTATTCAGTATTGTGTACAAGAGCAACAGAGTGTTTGCGTCTTACTGGGAATATGACACGCACGCACGCGCGCGCCACCCCACGCCTCGCCTCGCCTCGCCTCGCCTGGCCTCGCCTAGCCTGGCCGGACCGGGCTCGGGCTCGGGCTCGGGCTTGTGCTTGGGCTTGTTGCTTGTGGCTAGTGGCTTGTGGATTGTGGATCGTGGATTGTGGATTGTGGAGAATGTCTTCCGTCTTCCGTCTGCTTTTTGCACTAGGATACAACTAAGTAATTAATTACTCGTGTAATTAATTGTTGCTTTCTTATTCAGATTTCTTAATCCTAACTAGAAAGTGTTTCTCTTTTGCGGGTTATTCTGTATTATGTACAAGAGCAACCGAGTGTTTGCGTCTTACTGGGAATAGGATTAGGGACGTGTGTGGCTATATATAAGCATCCAGTCATTAGGGTTAAAACACACCAAAACAGTCTTCTGCCGCCGTGTGTTTTGTGAGCCCTAATCCAGAGTGCGAGAGCTGTCGTCCGGGAATCGCTTCGTGGAGTCGTTCTCCTGTGCGAAGCGTGACTTCCCCTTCCCTTCACCGACACAACTGTCAGGCGGTGGTTCCTGCGATTGTTGTGCTGCTCTGGTAGCAGTGCAACGAGCGCGAGCGAGACGTGCAAGTTCCAAATTCGTGCCGGATCACAACTGGGAGAACGGTTCCTATCCGCGAGGATTGTCGGGCACTGATTTCTTTAAGTAACACGTTCGTTTCTCAACGAACGATCTGGTTTGCGAATCTAACTCCTGTTTCTTTCTGTTCTCCTTCTTTGTTTGAACTTCGTTTCTTATTTTAGATATGACTGAATTATTGATTACATTGCACCTGTCGTTGTTGCATGAACGGCAATAACAAATATTTACAATAGTCTTAAAGAAATTAGATTTTTGTCGTTAATTAACAATGGTCGGTCTGGGTAGTTCGGGATGTAAAATTGATACAACCAATATGCCTGAAAAGTTTACTGGTACGAACTTTTCCCGTTGGCAAAGTCGGATAGAAATTTGGCTGAATATTGCGGGTTATGATCAATATTTAGTTGAAACTGAACCTGTATCTGATGAAACAATTCCTAATAATGCAACAATAATTGCTAATTGGAAGAAGGGTGATAAAATGTGCGGTGGTTTGATTCCTTTTGGTTTAAATAACAAACTGTATGATTCTTACTCAAAGCCGCCAGTCACTACGTCCAAGGTTTTATGGGAATTGTTAATTAAGAATTTTAGCACTCAAAATCAAGGTGTTGAAAAATACTGCGTGTCAACATGATGACTACATCCTTGAACCTCAATGATGGGTACGTGTCTATTAAACCTGAAATCCTTTCTATTTTTGAACCACTTTATTGGATAATTGACACTGGGGCTAATGTACATGTGTGTGCTGATAAATCCCTATTTGTGTCTTATCAGGCCTCTCGAGGTCGGTCTATGACTTTGGGCGATTCCATCTCTGCAGAAGTTAAAGGCAAAGGACGGGTGGACTTGAAGTTCCCTTCGGGGAAGGTTTTGACTCTTAACAGGGTCAGACATGTTCCAACCATTCGACACAATATCCTTAGTGGTGTCATATTAGTTAGAGAAGATTATAGAGTAGACTGTAAATGTAATAAGGCTATTATTACCCAGCTTCGTGATTCTTTATTTTTTGGCAAGGGGTACTTATGTGATGTGGAGAACTTTTTTAAGATTCATGTTGAACATGTTTCAAATTTCATTTTAAATTTGAATGATTATAGTTCTGTTTGCATGAATTTTATTTCATTCGATGTATGACATTCACGTTTGGGACATGTTAATGTTGCCTCAATGAAGCGTATGATGAATCGAGATTTGATCTCTAAATCAGAAATTAGCAACAATAAATGTGAAATCTGTGTACAAGCTAAATTGCCTAGGAAGCCTTTTCATTCTGTGAATAGGAATTTGGAAATTTTGGATTGAATTCATACATATATCTGTGAATTTAATGGTGTTGCTACGAGAGATCAAAAGCGTTATTTTATAATTTTTATTGACGATGCAAGTAGCTACTATTATGTCTTTTTACTTAGAAGTAAAGATGAGGCATTGGATACATTTTAAATTTATAAGATGGAAGCTAAAACTCAAACTGGTAAAGTACTTAAGCGATTAATGTCTGATAGGGGAGGAGAGTATACCTCGAACTTGTTTTTGGAATTTTGCCAATTACATGGTATAGTTCATGAGGTCACTGCTTCTTATTCACCACAATCAAATGTGATAGTTGAACGTAAAAACCGAACCTTAATAGATATGGTAAATACCTTACTCAAAACATTTGGATTACCCAACTTTATGTTGGGGGAAGCTTTGAATACGGCTTGCCATATTCTGAATAGAGTTCCTCATAAACATTCAGAGAGTAGTCCGTTTGAGTTATGGAGAGGAAGGAAACCGAGTCTTAAATATCTTCGAGTGTGGGGGTGCCTTGCAAAGGTACTTGTCCCTGAACACAAAAGGAAGAAATTAGGACCGAAAATAGTTGATGACATATTCTTAGGTTATGTAGAGACAAGCTATGCTTACAGATTCCTGATTGTAAAATCAGATATCTCTGGCATTGAGGTCAATACAATTGTGGAATTACGTGATGAGACATTCTTTGAGGATGTGTTTCCAATGAAAACTGGTGTGCCCAATGAAATTTTTCAAGAAGATTCATTTACCACAGGTTCCATTCCCGAGCACATGGAAAGGATGACAAATGTGGGGGGCGACTCAGAACATGCTATTATGAATCTGATGATTCTGAAGAAATAATTGAACCAAGGAGAAGTAAATAGCCTAGGACACCCAAAGACTTTGGAAGTGAGTTTCTTACTTATAATGTTGAGGATGATCCTGTTACTTTCAAACAAACTATGGAATCTCTAGAAGCTAAGTTTTGGAATGAAACTGTTAATGATGAAATCCAATCAATTCTCTTGAATGGAACTTGGGAATTGGTGGATTTGTACCTCCTGGTTGTTCTGCAGTTGGTTGCAAATAGATTTTTAAGAAAAAACTTAATGCAGACGGGACAATCAATAAGTATAAGGCTAGGTTAGTTGCTAACGGTTACACACAAAGGGAAGGAATAGATTATTTTGATACCAATTCACATGTTTCCCGTATGACCACAATCCGAGTGCTTATAGCATTGGCTTCTATTTATAATCTCTATATCAATCAGATGGATGTGAAGACCGCATTTTTACATGGTGATCTTCAAGAAGAGATATATATGGCACAACCTGAGAGATTTGTGGGTCGTGGGAATGAGTCCAAAGTGTGAAAACTTGTTAAGTCGTTATATGGCTTGAAACAAGCCCCTAAGCAATGGCATAAGAAGTTTGATTCTGTGATATCATCATTTGGCTTTATTTCTAATGAATTTGATAAGTGTCTCTGCTGCAAGATTGTCAATAATGGATTCATTTTGTTATGCTTATACGTCAATGATATCTTGCTTTTTGGTTCCGATATGAAAGTAGTAAATGAGACAAAGTCGTTCTTGTGTAGCAAGTTTGAGATGAAGGATATGGGAATCACTGATGTGATTTTAGGGCTTAAAATCATAAGGTCTACTGATGGTATAACTCTCTCTCAGTCTCACTATGTTGAGAAGATACTGGAGAGGTTTGAGTACACATCACGTAAACCTGTTAAGACTCCATATGATTCATCCAAACCCTTATTCAAGAATGAGACTGGGGTTCCAGTGTCTCAATTATGATACTCTCAGATTATCAGAAGTTTGATGTATCTTATGAACTGTACACATTCAGACATTGCGTTTTCCGTGAACAAGTTAAGTAGATACACCAGTTGTCCCGACAAGACCCATTGGGAAGCTCTTGATAGAGTTATGAGGTATATCAAGGGAACACATTCCCTTGGGCTGCATTATGGTAAACATACTTCCGTAGTCGAAGGATATAGTGATGCAAGCTGAATTGCCGTGAATTCTGGGAGTAATGGTGTCTCAGGATATGTATTCCTATTGGGAGGAGGAGTTGTTTCCTGGAGGTCTAAGAAACAGACCATATTGTATCGGTCCACTTTTGAAACAGAGTTGTGTGCTTTAGATGAATCTGGAATGGAAGTTGAATGGCTACATGGACTTATGTCTAGTTTACCTATGGTAATGAAGTCGCTTCCTGCAATTTCAGTTCACTGTGACAACACTAAAACTATTGCTAAGATAAAGAGTTCCAAGTACAATAAAAAACAATGTAGACACATCCAAGTCATATTGAAATATGTAAGGGAGTTAGTGTCTAATGGGGTCGTGGTTGTGGACTACGTCAGTACCAAAGATAATACAGTTGATCCTTTTACTAAAGGTCTTACCTTGGCTTTAGTGGAAAAATCCAGGTTGGGGATGGGACTGAAACCCCTATAGATTTGCAGGCAGTAGCAACCCAACCCAAAAGAGTGGAGATCCCACAAATTGGGTTTAATGTGGTAATAACAAGTTTTCGGGTAAATCAGATGACACTATGTATTCTTGTTTGATTCTTCTAGCATCTGTGTGTCTATCTCCTGGAAACGTGTTAGTGTCATGACTGCAAGTTAGTAAGAGAGTAGTCTCTTAATGGTTTCAAGTCTTAGGACATGATGTTAGCAGTACATCCTTGGAGACTCCAGCTAAGTGATTGATGTTGTGTAGGACGCAACAGGAGAATTGGGTTGTTCTCTGTTATCAATCATGATATAAAATGTTGTATGCATGGCCTTAATGCATTGTTTTCCTTTACTACCATGTCTTTATTGTGTTGTTACCAACCTATACTCTTGTACCCAAGGTTCAGGTTCAAGACTTTTGTTCACCTAGTTCCTACGGGGGTCACAATTGGATAACTCAGGTAGATTCAAACCGAAAGGTATCTGCTGAAAGCATAGTATAGAGGACTGAGTGGTAGATCACACTACACATTGGACTTTGTGGGGGATTGGTAGATATGTGATTACTGTAGCCGATGTTACTGTAGCATCTAGTTACTATAGTGCATTGATTGTAGTAATCACTTATTAGCATGGGTTAAGCCCAATGTAGTGCAACAAGTACATGTGAGAATGTAGTGTTGTTTCTAGTGCAAATGGCAAAGAAGTTTTATCCCATATTGCTCACTCCTAGAACTTTTGTGGTCCTCTATGTAGGATCATATGGGGCACTAGTGTCCAAAGGAGTCCTAGGAGGGAGGTATGCTAACCTCCTTGGTGGGTGGAGTTACCACATCACAACGCATGCACGTACGCACGTGCCACACCACGCCTCGCCTTGCCTCGCGTGTCCGGGCCGGGCTCGGGCTTGGTCTTTTGGCTTGTGGATTGTGGAGAATGTCTTCTATCTACCATCTTCTTTTTGCACTAGGATACAACTAAATAATTAATTACTCGTTTAATTAATTGTTGCTTTCTTATTCAGATTTCTTAATCCTAATTAGAAAGTGTTTCTCTTTTGCGGGTTATTCCGTATTGTGTACAAGAGCAACCGAGTGTTTGCGTCTTACTGGGAATAGGATCAGGGATGTGCGTGGCTATATATACGCATCTGGTCATTAGGGTTAAAACACATCGAAATAGTCTTTTGTCGCCGTGTGTTTTGTGAGCCCTAATCTAGAGTGCGAGAGTTGTCATCCCAGAGTCGCTTTGTGGAGTCATTCTCCTGTGTGAAGTGTGACTTCCCCTTCCCTTCACTGAAGCAACTGTCAGGCGGTGGTTCCTGCGGTTGTTGTGCTGCACTGGTAGCAGTGCAACGAGCACGAGCGAGACACGCAAGTTCTAGGTTTGTGCCGGATCGTGACTGGGAGAACGGTGCCTATCTGCGAGGATTGTCGGGCATTGATTTCTTTAAGTAACACGTTCGTTTCTCAACGAACGATCTGGTTTGTGAATCTAACTCTTGTTTTTTTCTGTTCTCCTGCTTTGTTTGAACTTCATTTCTTATTTTGGATCTGCCTGAATTGTTAATTACATTGCACCTGTCGCTATTGCATGAACGACAATAACAAATATTAACAACACCAGAAGCGAACCTCCTCTCACCTGCAAAAGAAGAACCGCCTCCTCCTGTAATGAATCAGGACATGTTGGTGCCTATAATAGTGAATCCTTGTTAATTCTTTATCTTTTGGTCCACCACCATCGTGTGGATCCCTCTCCAGATCAGGTTGGAGTTTTCAATTCTTGTGATCTTGTTGGAGAGTCAGTAACTAGGAAGATAAATGTGAGGAAGATTGTTGGGGCTTCTTCAAGTCACACCAACAATAATGTTAGCTCTATTCAAGGAAAGGAGAACTCAATGATGAATATTTGATCATCCTTCTACACGTGGTCCTGAGTCAATATGATCCCTCTAGATCAGTAGAGGGTCAATAATGGTAAGTTAGTACTTTAGACTCTCTTTTGTTTTTAGAACCATAGTTCACAAGACAAATGATTATTAACCTAAATGATAGTTTGTAGTTTAGATAAATGACACATATTACATGACCAATTAATGATAAGCATAATGTTGGAAAATGGAACCCACTAGTTTTCATAAATAAGATTAGCATGTCTACTATATATGCACTTAGTTTGATGGTATATGTAAACAAATGTAATAATATAAGAAATTTATAATATCCGGTAATATATGTACGTAAGGAAAAATTGAATTGAACTTGTTTTGAAGATAAGCTAATTTTTTGAGTTGAGAAACTGATTAATATATGCATGACGTTCTTACATGGTAACTAATTCAGCATGGACATAATAATATCAGTCAATTTTAGTAAGAATAAGGAATTACTAATGTATTGTTACCATGAATGAAAGTCATAAGTACATACATACATATAAATATATATAAATATATATATATATAGCAAGTCATGTCACTTACCAATAGAATTAGAGCACAAGGCCAGCTGGGCAATCAAAAGCTTAAATTTTGACCTTTCTGTGACTGGAGGAAAACGTCTTCTCCAAATGAATGAGCTTGATGAACATAGAATGAGTGCCTATGAAAATGCTAGAATCTATAGAGATCGAACTAAAATGTGGCATGATGTTCACATCAAGCGTAAAGATATTAGACAAGGGGATCATGTTTTATTTTTAATTCAAAATTATGACTTTTTCCTAGAAAACTCAAGTCAAGATGGTATGGCCCCTACATTGTCAAGTGTGCCTATCCACATGGAGCCTTTCTTCTTTGGGATAAAGTATTCGGTGAATTTAAGTTTAATGGGCACCGACTTAAAAGACACATCACCCATGAAGACCTTATCGGTTCAGATTCAACCAAATGTTCACCTTTGGAAGACCTGAACCTATCCGACCCCACAACTCCCCTAAAATCCAAATAGATTGATCCATCTCTTGTCGAGCCATGATGTAAAACAAGGTGCTAGTTGGGAGGAAACCCAACACTATCTTCCCTTTTCATTCTTTTCCCCCTTTTTTGTTAATATTTCTATTTCTTTCTGGGCAGTGAACCGATCGGTTCTGCTCACCAACCGATCAGTCCAACCATTAGTACTTGGCATTCTCGATGGCTCAGCCACTTGGCTCAAGCCCCTCCTTGTCATAATTCCCATGACGCAACCGCTCTCTTCTCCCTCTGACCGAGGTGACCCAACTTTATCCACCTTGGCCAGCACAAAGGTGCACGAGCCGATCGATTCAACACAAGCCGACCGGTTTGGAGGATTTAACTTGCTATAAAACTCCTTCCAAGGTGAGCCAAACCCTCCCCAACTCACTCTCTAAACCTATCCGCCGTCCCACCCTCACGAGATCTCACTCTCATACCCTCACGTAGACTTTAGATCAGCTCGCCTCACGCTCAGGATGATCGGTGCTGGACTCCGTAGGTCACCTAGCTGCTGCCGATGATCGACCTTGCTACTCGCCGCTCACTTCACCACCTACACCTCAACACTACCCACTCTTTGTCATGCTTTCTTGGAGCATCAGGAGCTCGGCTACGCCTACTTCGCAACCACTCGACACCTTCTATGGATGCTTGCCTAGAGCAACACCTGCTCGACGACCTCTGACACTGTTCGGCAAGCTCCCACCGCTGCTCACAAGATGCCCCTTCCACCTTCCACTCTACTAAAACCCCAACCATCCACCTCGCCATTGCAATTGCACGTCTTCTCAATCAGACGATCATCCGCCATGCCAGACGAGCGCTCAGCCTACTCAACAGGCCACCCATCTTTCCAGCGAGCCGCCCGTTATGTTGTTTCCCTTTGCCATTCTTCCTTTTGATCTGACCTCCTGTCACCCCGAGCCACTCATCTCAGGCACTAGATTCCTGACTCACCCTAGGCAGACGCTCCTCTCAGAAATGAGATGCTCGGATCAGCCTGTCCAGACGATCGGTTCTCTTGCTAACTGACCGTCTCATCCCTGACAGCAGACATGTTGACCGGTTTCATAAGGGCAAGGGTCAGGTCGTCGCATCCTCCTCCAAGAACCCTCCTCTCCATTCTAGTTCTTTTCTCGTAGTTCATTTCTGCACACCCTCCCACACTAGCGAGTCTTCACTTGGCATGCCCGAAATGATGCGCTGTGACATTGATGACACAGATGCGCTTCTCTACGAGATGGAGGGCACACATAAGGACACCAATGACCCAAAATCCACCACCCCCCGTTCACCCCACATAGCCCCCTTTCCAGGTAGCTATGTCTAGTTCACCAGCACTGAACATCACCAACATTATGAGGATATGTACATGATTGGCGTTTCCCTTTCCCATTGGGTGTGTGACACTACCCTCAATGCCTTAGGAATCTATGAAGCTACCAACAACATCCTCCACAGAAACGACATCCTTATCTTTCCCTACCATTTTACCTTCGTTTATTGTGATCTCACCCTAGAGTTTTTTATCCCTTTCCGTAGGTTCCTCTGTTCTTTCGGAAACTTGAGTTGCAAATTCCATATTTTTAGGAAAAAAAAACAAATCACTTCTCTCATCCTCAATGGAAGACATGACTAATGGATAGAACGTTGCATGGAGCATTCTCTTGACTCCTACCCAGACCACTACGATAGAGACAAGTTCAGGACTGAGATCATCGGGCTTCTCCCCCTCTTCCTAGTGGGCCCAAGGCCTCTTGTATCCAAAACCTAGTGGTCTATTACCTTTACTGCATCCTAACTTGCACCATCTTTAGTAGGGAAGGTACTTCAGGGAGCAATCACAAAGACATAACTTTATGCTCTATGGTGTCTTTTACATGAAAAGCCCTTCAATTGGGGCAATGCTATCCTTGAGCACTTTAGTACCCAAGCCAGCTGCACCACTTCCTCTTCATTCTGTATCAATCACTATGTCACCCAGCTCGCCGTCTTTTTGGGCTACACCCACATCGCCTTTCCATCACTTGAGCTCAAAAACCACCCCTTCCACAATCACTATTTCAATAATAGTAGGTTCATCCGCTTGGGTACCAAGGGCATTTATTATATTCTATTCAAGGACACTTAGGTGGTCCTCCAGCCCCCTTTACATGCACGGTTTGCGACAGCAAACTACGTCTATGAGCTGACCGACCTACATGGTCATATCTAGAGATTCAGTCTGGAGCACCCAGACCTAGACGTCATCCCCGAGCCACAGCCCCACAGGAGGAGCCTCTCTTTAGAGGCCCGTGACAAGGACACTAGACCACCTCCGCCACCTTGCAAACACTATACCAGGCAGCGACCAGATGTCGATTCTGACCCTTAATGCTTCTACGAGGTCCAGACCCAGCTAGATGAGATCCAACGCAAGCAGCAAAGTCAGGGCCACCAGCTTAATCACATGTACGTGATGCATCATTTGCATGAGTCCTGGCATGTGGACTGCAACCACTATGCCCCCAACCGACCATCATATGAGGAGTACGGAGCCCAATAGAGCTATCCAAATGTTGACTCTCCTTATTGGGGAAACTACTACTCCTCCCACAATAAGCACCCTACACCGCAGTAATCCTCTTCCCTCCATCTCAGTTTAAGAGTTTTCTCGGGGTGAGCAAAATTCTAAGTCTGGGGTGTGGGTGGGTGGTACACGACCCACCCTCTATCTTCCCTTTTTAACATTTCTTTTCTACATTTTATATTGTATTGCATTGTTTTCCCTTTCAAACATAGGCCTTTATCTAGTCGTCCGAATGTTGTATTCTATTTTCAAAAATGAAATTAATTGAAACCTTTGCATTCTAAAAATTATTCAAATTCTTTGAAATATCAAGTTCCCCATGATCATGATAGTAATTATTGGAAACGATGGCAAGCCCTAGAGTATCAAATAGTATCAAATGCATATTTTCTTATTTTTTAGCATTAGATTAACTTATCCTTTTTACTCTCATATAATGTAGCAACATGTCTTTTCTAACTTATGCAATGACATTCATAAAAAAAGGTTTTTGTTGCACGTGAAAAATAATTCACATGCCAAACCCTAAGTTCGGGGTGGCATGCTCCCTCTTCCTTTTCTTCCATACCACTCATAAATGTTGACTCAAGGTCAATTAGGTCAATGTTGACTCACGTATAAATTGACTAAACCCTTGTTTTGATGATGACTAACCATTCCACATATTGGTGTCTAATGCTTCTACATTGAGTGATTTCAGATTAGGTTTAGACACACTCCAAATGCCCTAACTTGTGCATATCAAATTGGAGAAAAGACAAGTCAAAATAGCTACAAGTGTGCAATTTGGGATCTCTATGTAAATGACCTTAGAATTGCTTTATAACCACTTGTAATGATTGTATGACTTGTAATTAAGCTTAGAAAAATTATTGGGACACAAAAATCCATCATTTGTATAGTCAAACGAAAATTCCAAAATACCCATAACAGGGATTTTGTCGGCCGAATTCCAAACTCAGCCGATCCATGTATTCTGGGATTTTTGTGAGATTCGGCCGAGTTGCAAACTCAGCCGATTCACGGTTCGGCCGAGTTGCAAACTCAGCCGATTCACGGTTCGGTTGAATTGCCTTTATAGGAACTCGATCGATCGGACTGTACGAAAAAGTGCAGAAAAGTGATTCTAGCCATTGTGGAGTTGCAACAAGTGAAAATAGATCCGTTGCAAGCCACAAAATGGCTAGTTTTCATTCTCAAGTGTTCCCAAAGGCTAAGAGGCATCCCCAACTATAAATAGGACCCCTTGGGCTTCATTCTAAGGTTGAGCATTCATTGCAAACTCTTTGTGAGGTTCCTATTCTATAGTTGAGTGCTTCCTACAGCCTCCTCTCTCTCTCTAAGCTTAATCACTTGCTACATCCATTAGAGTGAGTAGGAGATTTGTAAGAGAGCTAGTTTTATTTGTATATCTTGTGAGGCTCTCACTTCCACCACCTCCCCATCTCTCATATTCAATCATGAAGATGAAGGTTCTCTCTCTTGTCCAAGAGAGGTGAAGAAGAACAAGGGAAGGAGTCCCTTGGTGAAGATCAAGGCAGAAGACTTGGAGCTAGAGTGGGTAAGCCCTTGGAGAAGGCAAAAGACTCAAGCTCAAGAAGGTAAGACCTTGGTGGAAAGCTTCTCCGAGTGAAGGTGAAGTCAAAGGTGGAAGATCTAAGAAGAGTGGGTAATTCCTGCAAGGCCGAAGACTTGTGCAAGAGTGGGTAAGTACTTGGAGAAGGCCGAAGACTCTTGCAAAGTGGGTAAGTCCTTGTTAAGGTTGAAGACTCTTTTGTATTGGATAGGTAAGTCCTTTGTTGGTCTTGTATTGTAAGTCTTATAATTGAATATAAGAGTGCAATTGGTTGAAGTCCTAGAGGCTGACCTCTCTAGGCAAGTGGACTGACACACTTCTAGTTTGAAGTGTGGAACCACTCTAAATAGCTTGTCTAATTTGGTGCATGTTCAATCTCTCTTATCCTTGCTATGCATGATTTAGTTGCACTCAAATTACCTATTTAGCAACCTTATCTTGTCATATATTTTGAAGGTTTGATGAATTTTGTTTAAGTGTTTTCAGCTCTATTCACCCCCCCTCTAGAGCACCTAAGTCACCCATCTTGGATCCAACAAGTGGTATCAGAGCGGGTCTTCTCCAAGCATACTTCTACAAGTAGGAGAAGATGGGTGACTACCTAGGAGGGAGACTCTCGACCAGCCTTCCAATCTTCAATGGGAGCAACTTCCTCTATTGGAGAAGAAGACTTCAATTCTTCATCCAAGGATCAAGTCTCGAGATGTGGCAAATGGTGAACAACCCATACATTCTACCAAAGACAAACATTGAAGAATGGGATGAAGCCACCTTGATGAAAGCAACCTTGAATGCTAGAGCCATGCACATTCTATATGCCTCCATGACCCCCACCGAGTTCAACCGGATTTCCTCTTGTGAGACGGCCTATGAGGTATGGAGAAAGCTTTGCATCACTTATGAAGGGACATATCAAGTGAAGGAAAGCAAAGTCTACATGCTCAATGGGTTGCTTGAGAACTTCAAGATGGGAAAGGAGGAGAGCATAGGCAACATGCACTCAAGTCTCAACACCATCTTGAATGGTCTTGCTATTCTAGGACATCCTATGTCTAGTGGAGAGATCAACTCAAAGATCCTTAGAACTCTCCCTAAGAGATGGGAATCCAAGGTGACTTCCATTGAAGAAGCAAGGTCTCTTAGGGATATTCCTATTGAAGAGCTCATTGGAAATCTACAAGCACATGAAGCCACACTTGACAAGAGGGAAGAAGTAGAAAGACAAGAGAAGAAAGAGCTTAAGAGAATGAAGAAGGCTGAAATAAAGGCTCAAATTGAAGCTATCATGGAAAAAGTCTCTCCATCCTCTCAAGCTAAAGAAGATGCCATGTACTCCAAAGGTAGACTCTACAAAGGCAAGTCCTCCTCCATCCGGTGCTTCACATGTGGGAAGAAGGGTCACTACAAGGAAGATTGCCCACAAGGAAAAAAGACCCATCTTCACATGAAGAAATGGAAATCAAGCTCAAGTGGCTCCTCCAACTCAAGCTCAAGTGAAGATTCATGTGAAGGATCAAGCTCAAGCTCTAGTGATGAAGGAAAATGTCATTTTGCTCTTGTAGCATCAACAAGTGAAGACTCAAATGAGGTAAATCTAGACTCTTTAGATAAAGAATCCTTGATTGATCTCATTCATGATATTTGTGCATCTCTTAAGTCTTCTCAAAAGAAAAAGAAAAAGCTTGCTAAAATTGTTGATAATTTGTATGTAGAATTAAATGATCTTGAACATGCAAACTCTTGCTTGCTTAATGATAAAAATGATTGTCTTAGCCAAGTAGACTCTATTAAACTTGAAAATGCTAGTTTACTTGATAAGATTAAATTTCTAGAAGCTCAACCTCTCATGCCTAATTCTAATGAAGAACATACTTTAATTGTTGATTCTCTCATGCATGACATTGATGTTCTTAAATCTGAAAACAAAAACTTAAGATTTTGTTTTGCATGAATTAGAACTAGAAAATGCCTCCTTGCTTGCTAAAATCAATGGGCATGAATCTTGTTCTAGTTCTACTAATAGAAAGAATGATGTTTCTGCTCTTCATATTGATAGAGATTCTTATTTAACTAAAACTCTTTGCTTAGAAAATGATCTTCTACATGCTAGAGATAACATTAATCAATTGTCTTATACTATTGCTTCTCTTAAGCATATAATGATAGTTTAAGATCTTCTTTGCAAAGATTCTTAGTTGGTAAAAAGAATCTTAATGATTTCCTACATCATACTACTAAACAAATTGGTAGACATGGTTTGGATATGATAGTAGTCAAGGGAACAACAAAGATAAAGGACCTCCAATATTCCATGGAGAATCCTCTAGTTCCAAGACTATGGGCACATGCAACTATTGCAATGAATCAGGTCATTATTCTACTTGTTGTCCTTTTAGGAAAGCACCCAAAAGCAATCGGATTTGGGTTGCTAAACTAACCCCTCCAGACCCAAAAACATGATTGGGGACCATTTCATCTTTCTTCTTGTAGGTACTTGCAAATGGATTGACTTGAGCTATTAAATTGCAAATTGACTTCTCAATCCACATGAAAGAAGAAAGGTGAGATGTGCAGAGGGTGACAACAAGTGGACAAGCAATGGTAAGCACAAAGGTAATATTTTTATTGCTTATAACCTATCCTAACTTGTTTTGTCAAGTTAGTGTGCATTGTACATATGGTTTTTGAGTCAAAAGTGGTATTTTTATGATTCTCTTCACACTCTTGCTCAAAAACTATTTCTAATGCTTCTATAGTGCATTACTAACTTGCTTAGACATGTTTGGATATGGTTTGTATATTTAGCATGCCTTTAAATATGTTTCTATGAGATATATGTGCTTTTTGACAGCTGCTCTGTCGGTCGAGTTTTCCCTATTGAAACTCAACCGATAGGAACCAATGGGTGTTGCCAGCAGTTGTCATCGGTCGAGTTGCCAATGCACAGAACTCGACCGATTACACTGTGCATAGAATATAAATTTGGCTTATTGAGTGAGAATTTCCCTCTCAACTAGATTTTCTCAACCAATGGCCTTATTCTTTGGCACTCTCATTTGGTACCTTTATATATGCATATTGCCATGTTCTAAATTGCCTATCTTGCTTACAACTCTATCTCTCTAATTGCTCAAAATTGGTATATCTATATCTTGCAATTACTTGCTTTGAGTTGTTTTGCAGGTTTTGATGATGATCTCTTTGGATCTCTTGGTTGTGTCTTAAATTGCTTTCGTTGTGCTCTAACTTGCTACATCTATATAGGTGTATATCTTGTTTTCGATACAACTTTGAGGTTCTTAGGGGTAATCATATTATGGTAAGGATGCATATATAGTAAGTTATATCCTTTCATGCTTCTAAAATTTCATATCTCTTTGTTTGGATATATCTCTACATCTAGTCATAGCTTTCTTTATGTTGTGTTTTTTTTTGGTATCTCTTGCTATGATCTAGATCCTACTAGTAGTCCTAAACTTGTGATATCATCTACTAGTAGTTCACATACATGTAGTTGTAACCCTGTCAATAATTGGTATATTTGATCATCTATATGTTATGCTTGTATCTTGTCTCATACATGCTCAAGATTGTTCTTTAAATTGCTTATCTACTATCATGAGCTGCTTGCATAACATTGTGATGCAGGATTCATAGATCTACATGATATGTAGAAATTGGAGTAGTTTTGGATTTTATGCAGCTTTTGCTCCAGTTTCAGTTTTTGGTGCAAGACTGGTGTGTTTCATGCAGAAACGACCTTCTAAGCAAGACTCATGGCTTTGCCATGAGCTTTGATGGTTTTTGATCAAACTCCATCATCTTGAAGGTCAAAATTGCAACTTATTACTTTTCTGCATCACCTTATCTTGCATTTTTAGGTTGTTCAAGTATATGATTTAACTTGCTTTCCTTTCTATGCTTGGACAATCCCCTATCTGTGCTCTTCTACTCTCCTTATATAACTTTTGTTATCTTCTTTCTCTTAACAAGTGGTGTTTCTTAGTTTCTTCACACCCCCACCTTTTTGAAATGACAAAGGGGGAGAAAGATATGTCTTCTTTTGACAACAGGGAGAAGGCATGTCTTACATGAAGCAAAGAAGCGTGTCCATGTAAAGGGGAGAAGGTAAATGGGAGAAGACATATATGTGTAGAACATATATGAGTAGAAGACATAGTTTCTATAAATGTTATGAAAGCTAACCATGCAGGAGAAATAGCATCAATTGAGGGGGAGTATGAGAACTCCATGCGCATCAATTGAGGGGGAGCATATGAGCTCAATCCTATTGAAACCCCTAGGTTTCTCTGAAGGTATGATTTTACGTACAAGCTTTCAATACATTTATGGAATGGTTTGTCATCTTCAAAAAGGGGGAGAATGTTGACTCAAGGTCAATTAGGTCAATGTTGACTCACGTCTAAATTGACTAAACCCTTGTTTTGATGATGACTAACCATTCCACATATTGGTGTCTAATGCTTCTACACTGAGTGATTTCAGATTAGGTTTAGACACACTCCAAATGCCCTAACTTGCGCATATCAAATTGGAGAAAAGACAAGTCAAAATAGCTACAAGTGTGCAATTTGGGATCTCTATGTAAATGACCTTAGAATTGCTTTGTAACCACTTGTAATGATTGTATGACTTGTAATTAAGCTTAGAAAAATTATTGGGACACAAAAATTCATCATTTGTATAGTCAAATGAAAATTCCAAAATACCCATAACAGGGATTTTTTCAGCCGAATTCCAAACTCGGCCGATCCATATATTCTGGGATTTTTGTGAGATTCGGCCGAGTTGCAAACTCATCCGATTCACGGTTCGACAGAGTTGCAAACTCAGTCGATTCACGGTTCGGCTGAATTGCCTTTATAGGAACTCGACCGATCAGAATGTACAAAATAGTGCTAGTTTTATTTGTATATCTTGTGAGGCTCTCACTTCCACCACCTCCCCATCTCTCATTTTCAATCATGAAGATGAAGGTTCTCTCTCTTGTCCAAGAGAGGTGAAGAAGAACAAGGGAAGGAGTCCCTTGGTGAAGATCAAGGCAGAAGACTTGGAGCTAGAGTGGGTAAGCCCTTGGAGAAGGCAAAAGACTCAAGCTCAAGAAGGTAAGACCTTGGTGGAAAGCTTCTCCGAGTGAAGGTGAAGTCAAAGGCGGAAGATCCAAGAAGAGTGGGTAATTCCTGCAAGGCCGAAGACTTGTGCAAGAGTGGGTAAGTCCTTGGAGAAGGCTGTAGACTCTTGCAAAGTGGGTAAGTCCTTGGTAAGGTTGAAGACTCTTTTGTATTGGATAGGTAAGTCCTTTGTTGGTTATGTATTGTAAGTCTTATAATTGAATATAAGAGTGCAATTGGTTGAAGTCCTAGAGGTTGACCTCTCTAGGCAAGTGAACTGACACACTTCTAGTTTGAAGTGTGGAACCACTCTAAATAGCTTGTCTAATTTGGTGCATGTTCAATCTCTCTTATCCTTTCTATGCATGACTTAGTTGCACTCAAATTACCTATTTAGCAACCTTATCTTGTCATATATTTTGAAGGTTTGACGAATTTTGTTTAAGTGTTTTCAGCTCTATTCACCCACCTTCTAGAGCACCTAAGTCACCCATCTAGGATCCAACAATAAATTTAATAGGGGTGTAAAGCCAAAAGATGCCAAAAAAAAGTGCACATAAAAATTGTGGTAAATATAACCACAAGTCCACAAAAAAATCCCAAGTCAATTCGATGAGGGATTCTTCCTTCACATCTCAATTTTCTCTATTCCCGGGCTACAATTAACCCTTCAAAGTGAGTGTTGAAGCGCAAGTCGGATTAAGACTATTTTTGCACAGTATAAGTTTAAAAAAATAAGTTATTAATTTTTTTCATAAGAAACATAGTGCTTGCAATCATAGTTCTAGGAGATGGGTCTCTTGGCCATGAAAAGGATAGAAAAATTGCTAATCTAGGGAGGATGAACTTGTTATTACAAAATCTTTAAATTATTTAAATATTATAATTGCTTGAGGACAGGAAAAACTTTATGTCTGTGGTGTTTTGATGCGTGCTATTTTAGCACCCTTTTTTGCAATTTATTTAAGCTTCTCAAATAAAGATATTCATTTCATCCCTTGAAATTGCACAAATCCATATTTTTCTCATTTTTATCACGAATATGACAATTATGTGTATTTTCTCATAGGTTCAGGGCATGAGTTGATCATCTCATGTCTCCAACCGATTGTTTCATTATCCAGCACTGACCGCCTCCTATATCCAACCGATCATTTCATTCTCCAGCATCAATCATCACAGTTGTTCAAACGACTTACTAGAGCGAATTACTTCCCAAAATTAAACTCTCAATCGAAGCCCTAAAAATGGGAGGAAATCCAGCCCAAACGAGCGGGTACAGCTCGAGATGCCACCCTGAATTAGGGTTAGTGATTGTTCTCTTCGTTGATGGCTTCCCTCATCTGCCAACAGATCATCTCAGCCTTGAACTAATTGGTTGGTGCCACAGAGACAGCCTAAAAATCCAATTTCCAGTCGACATTTCCCTAACCCTAATGTAAAAGTTGCCCCCTCCTTCTCCTATAAAAGGAAGGGCACTTCCTCCTCTCATGATCACTTTTTGTACAAAGGATTTTTGGAGTAGTTTATTACTCTAATCTTGTTATTAAAGAAATAAAGTAGTGTCTCATCTAGGTTAAGTGTTATTTCAACTCTGTTATTTCCATTTTGTTTAGATCTAATTCTTCATCATCCTCTCCTCCCCTCTCTTGATCAATTGAGCAAGGTAGGAAGAGACAACCATTTTCATTTTCTCTAACCGAGGATCAATAGTCATAAGATTTAAATATGGCTAGATCACTTCTTCCTCCGTCTCTCTTTGCTCCTTCTCTATGAGTGAGTAGTCATTTATCAAGGCAAGGGGAATAAAGCCTTAGCCATGGTTTTTGTCTTTTTGTTAACGATTCTAGATGGCCTTTGAGATTGATAACTAATTGATATATCAAAGTAATAAATTGATAATATCAAAAGTTAATTCGAATGGATATGACCTTGGAAATTCTAGTTTAGAACAACAATCTCAATTGCATAAGAGTTTTGAAATGACCGTGAATTTTCTATTTTTAGAATGATGAACTAAGAAACATGAGCACCAGGACCAATAGGATCATGTGGAGATCATCTTTAGTGGATTTTTAATTTGCTTTCCTTCATTGAATATGTCATTTAAGGATTAGTCATTTGCCTAGGCTAAGGTTGTGAAAACCCCTAAAGACTTGATTCTCTCCCCTTGATTTCAGTCACTGAATATTTTTTGTTGCTTTAATTCTTAGTCTTTCAATTCACAATAGATTCTTGTGCTAACTACAATCTTTGTTTACCTTTTTGTAGGGAAAATAAAATTCTTATTTAGCGCATTTTAAATTCTACAATTTTCTTTGTTAGAGTAATCAACAATCACCCCGAAACAACTTTTAATTTCTTGTTCCAAATATGAAAAATACCAAAAATAAACAATAAAGTTCTTCAAAAAATTGGGTTTAGATTAAACAAACTTAAGAAGTTGTCCTATGGGATTCCACCCTTTCTATACTAGCCTTAATCGGAAAGTTAAAAAATGTTTAAACTCTAGGATTAACAATGTTAGTGATTGGTGTGCGAAGCGACACATATAACATTTATATGGGGGAGTTGACAATTATCTCAAGTGACTTCTCGATGCCGCCTCTAGTGGATATTTCATGCGTTAAAGATTTGAAAAAGCTTGGAAGGTCGTCATTAGAGGAGCTGAGAGCCAAGACATTCGGGGATCATCCCTAAAAGGAGGCATCCTCAATGTGGCAATGGCAGACGTTAAATTTGAGTTGAAGGCAATTTATGAATATCTAGAGATTCTTTCCCTCAAAACTGACTTTATCATCTTGACAAAGTACACATAGGAGGAACACCATGTGTTTTATCAAGGAACATGTATTGGTCACATATCTTGATTATATACTAGAAACCATCCTTGCCTTTCCATGTAAATGACCATAAAAAGCTTGTTATTGACCTACTCCCAACCTTTCCATGTGAATGACCATCCTTAGATGCCTTCAACTCTACTAGAAAACTTGAGTATGCCCTTATACATAGTGGGCAAAGAAGTCAAACCTCCTCTAAACCTAAAGCAACACCAAAAGTCTGCTAATTCTGTAGTGTAGAAGGTCACATTAGCTTGCAGTGTGAACATTTCTATCAGGCCACCCTGATTCTAAACCAGTCTCAATTCACAAATAACCCCATCATTAGAGAAGTGAATGTGGTCAACTCTATTCTGGGGCAAGGATCCTACAACCCTAACATGCCTAGAATCATCCGGGTTTCCAGTATGTAAATCTAGATGTGGCAGTGAATGCCTGCTAGCTCCAGTAGGGACCCAATCAAAATCAAGTTTTGAGTCCTCCAGGTTTCCAATGAAATAACTATAACCCCGACCAGAATCATAACTAAAATCAAAGATGGTAGTCCTACAATCTACAAGGACAATTACTCCTAGCTTAAGGAAGTTAATAGAATGCACCTACCTCCGATGACTAAAGCCTCCTAGATATTATTGAAAAGTTACTAGTGAGACAACAAGCATACAACAAGTCTATAGAGGCTCAACTGGCATAGATTGATGCAGCTATTTTCCCTCCTATGAAAGTCTTTGCATGACAACCAGAGAAAAACCCCAAGCATGTGGAACAACTTAAAGCTGCGACAACCCATTCTAGTTTAGTTCCACACAAATGAACAACTCTTGACACAATGATATCCAGACATGACAATGAGGAGGATGCAGTTATATTGCAGAATAAGAAAAAATGCTAGAAGATTGGATGCCTACCTCATCACAACCTGATGTTTGACTATATAAGCCATGTGTGCCATATGAAATTCGACTGAGTCAGACTCAATTGGATGCCAGGTTCAACACATTTAAGGAAGCTTTGAACAAGTTGTATTGATAAAGGCCATGTCTAAAATGCCGCATTAGTCTAAATTCTTCAATCTCATGCTCAGTCAGAAATACATGACTGAAGATAATGAAACAAAAAAGCTGGCAAGAAAAATAGTTGATATTATTTAGTATAAGATGCCTCACAAGCATAAGGATTCATGATCTTTTGGAATTTCATGCTCAATAAGCGATTCTAACAATCAACAAGGTCCACTTGATCTCGGATCTAGAATCTCCATTATACCACATAGCTTATGCAAAAGACTTGACCTTACCAAATTCCAACCCATGAGAATTACCAATGAGTATGCTGATTCCTCTAGAATGAAGCCAGTTGGCATCATAGAAGATATCCCTATAAAAGTGGCGATTATTATGTCTCATGTGATTTTATCATGATGGACATAAGGATAATGACATCTACCCCCTAATCTTTAAAAGGCCATTTCTCTGCACCGCCAAAACCTAGATTGATGTTGAAGATGGACTCTTGACACTAAAAATAGGAAACTAATCTTTTGAATTTTAGGTATCTAGAAGTGGAAAGGAAGGCAATGAAGAAGAAGAAGTTTATTTTCATGACTCTGTTAAACAATTCACCTAAATGTAACAACAATTTCTTTCCTCAAGAACACCTCCAATAATTGGTTTGAAATACCTTTAGAGATAGATCATTAAAAAAATGGAGCTAAGAGTTCACCTTTCCAGTCTGAGTCAAAGAAAACATTATCGACTATGGAAAATATGTTCCCTCTTCCAACCACTCTTGTAATGCCCACCAACAAACCATCTCATCCAGAATAACTGCCCCCTGCATGCACCAAAAACTCAACAAGTAGTGAATCCTCATTCCACCTTTCCTCCTCCACAGGACCCAGTCTATGAGGACTGTGTGGCACCCTATACTTCTACAATACCATGTTTAAATGAAAGAGGAGAGTCACTTGGGGATGCATATTGCTATTTCCATCATGATCAATCCCTAACCCAATATCCCTTGGGTACCAGTTACCCACATGGCTATGCTGAAAAGATTTTGCATCAACAAATACACTTTACTTTCACATATTCTCAATATTACTCCACAAATGATGCATATAATTCCCTAAAACTATTCACCACCTTGTGTCGAGCCAAGGAAATACCCTACACAAGTCAAATGTTTCCATCCTATATTCTAGCATTTTTTGCACAACATGTGGCAGAATACAAGTAGTGTTATTTCAATCAAAGATAAAGGGATAGATGAAAAGGAAGCCGCCAGGAGAATATGTTAATCCAATGCCAGAACCATTTGGAGTCCCTCCATGCTTATACAACACATGCAGTCAAGCCATCGACTGCAAACAAAGGCTCTTATCAGGAGGCAACACGATCCATGTCTTAGTTCTTGTTTTGAAATTTTGCATCCTATAGATAAGCATCACAAAATGTAATCTTAAGTTATGATACTTGCTTATTATATTTTATATGGAGGAAAACATTTTTGATAGGAATTCAACCACATCTCATGGTCCAAACAACATAATTTTCCTTCCATATCAGGTTTAGTGTTTGCTCAGGGATGAGAAAAATACTAAGTTTTGGGTAGAGAGTGGGTAGTATTTATTCTACTTTCCTCCCACTCCTTTCAGAATTTGTACTTAAGTTTCCCTCATTGCAACTTTTAGTGATCTTTTTCAAAATTATCGTTAGTTAAAGACGATACCTAGTCATCTTAGATTTAATTTCTAAATATCTTTGCATTATAAAACCTCGTTATTCAAAGAAATGCCACAAAAGGACCAATTTATGAAACTAACCAATGACTAGAGATTATCCTTTTTGGCATGTCAATCCAAATATCTTGTTTCATTGAAAAGATGGTAATCTCTAAAGGAACTGAGAGGGATCAAACACATTTTTCTTCCTACTGAGTATTGAAATAATTGCATAGAATTTCCATTTGTACCTTCTTTGAGTCATTATTTGAGAAAAGTGAGAAAAGGAGAATAATCCAGTGAACTTAATTGTAAATCAAGTTGCATGACGATCCAAACTCTCTTCTACACTTATTCCTCCATCTTCTTATCTTCCATTCCACTAAAAAGAAAATAAAAAGCCACAAAAATGTGCCAAACTCTATGTTTAGGGTGGCACATCCACTTCCCCCCTCTACCGCTTCTTCCATATCCCTCAAAAATTTAGTAGGTGCATAGAACAAAGAAAAGATGTCATTATGCACACCAAAAAGATTGCAATCATGTAACTACAACAAAAAGAAAATAAAAGATCTCGAGTCGAATTGAGGAGAGATCATCTTCTTTCATACCTTCATTCATTTCCTTTTACTACCTAATGGAACAATGAATGCCTCAAATTTTTACCATTCTTTTGTCTTACACCATTCTCAGATGTTGTGCATACTTGTTATTTTGCGGGTCTCTCTAAACTCTCATGAAACTTCTTGACATGCTTGATGTTTAGACATTGGTGAGGAAGTGTGGATGAGAGATGAAAATAAGAATGGAGATATAGAAATGTGTTTTATGTGATCTCAAGAATTTGGGGAAGCTTGACCATATCATGTTGTAATGAAAACAACATGATAGGAGGATGAGGCAATCATATTGGCTGAAAGTATAAATTTGGTGATTGTTCTAGATTTTGCATTACTCAAGGACGAGCAACGTTTATGTTCAGGGTATTTTTATGAATTCATATACATATGTGTTATACTTGCACTTTTAGACTTGTTTATCAATCATATAGCTTAGTTTTCATTAGGAATAACTTTCTTTTGATCAACTCTAGTTTTATGCTAATTTGTAGGGTTTGATAATTCTTGATCCCCTTATAGGTTTTGGAATTTGTCACTCTGCATCAAGTTTGTTAGGGGGTCCCGCTGCCCCCTAGCGGGCGGGAGTTGAGAGATGGATGCCAGACAATGCCCTAGACTGAAACAAATTTGAAGAACTTCTATAATGAAAATTGATATACAATTTTTGTGTCCTAGGACAAATTTGTCCTTTCGATCAACCCGCCAATCCACACCAAAATCATCAATCAATCATGACATCCAAGAGCTCAAAAACCTTATCAACCTTCCAGGATGATGAGCGATCAACCCCCTTAGTCGACACACTGATAATCGAAAACCTCATCGACTTCCCTGGTCGACATTCAATAGAATGAAATCTCTCAAAATAATCATCAGTCTATAATTGACAAGAAATCAGGCTATCCACCTGTTATGGTCTACACTCTTGTCAATGAGCAAAATTGCAACTGATTGACTTGTCAACTTTCAAGGTCGACAAACCTATCAACCTCCCATCCTGACAAAAGGAAGTCTAATAGCAAGAACCTATCTATTGACAATCAATGATCGACATTGATAGGAAACACAAGTGGTCAACAGTCACAACCCTATAAATAGTCCCCCATCACAAACTTCAACTTATCTTAGAATTTGGGAGATAGAACATGTCGAAAGTCTACCGTTGAGATTGGAGAAAGAATGAGACCTATCAACCTAGGTAGTTCTATCTACTTAGCTTGGCGACAACTATTGACTTGCCGTAGTGATAAAAAAGTCTCTTTGTTTAGTAACTCCAAAGTTTCGACCTACTTCTCCAAGGTGATCGATCTCTTCTCTTAGTTGTTGTCCATCCACCCACTTCATCTGCAAGTCTTATTTAATACCTAGAAGGAAGAAAGTTGTCATTGCACACCACATTGAGTCGTTTTTTCTATCATCATTACTGTGATGGTGTCCTCTTCCTCTACTAGTGATATTAATTTGATATGTCGAGGGAGTAGTCTTTTAACTGGGGTGTGGGGAATAGCCCCACTACCTATTTCTTGAAATTTCATTCATGTTCCAACTCTTGTATGAACTCATTTAATTAATTGCCAATCGTTATCACATGTCTTGTCAATTTATCACCCACTTTACATGATTTATTATAATCTTTTACTGCAAGAACTTCAACTTTTGAGATTTGAATACCGATTAGTTTTTGTTGACACCCTGATTAGAACTTATGAAAAAAAATCGCTCGAGTAGTGGATATATGATTTGTAAGTAAAGAGACATTGAGCTTATGGGGATATCTACTCATGCAAATTTCTAACGCGAAAGGGGAAACTTTTATAACTCCAATTATATCTTCATGTTTGTTTGAATTTCAATGGATGCACAAATTCAAGAAGTGGTGGTGAAAACAAGTTCCACCCTAGTGTTTCTATCCATTCATAACTAGAACCTTAATCTAACTCATTTGATTCATTCAACCTGAGTTAGTCAAACCTATCTCAAAATGTGTGATAAATACTAGTTCTTTGTAAGTTAATTAGATCAAATAATTCTTACAAATGTTGTCCCTTGGGATTTGATCCTTAACTATACTGTGATCAGACTTGTCTGCTTGCGGGTGGTGATTACTACATATCTGTTTTGGTAAAGTCTAGGAATTCCATCCCTAATAAATTTTCTTGTGTGATAATACCCACTTCAGTGATTCAACTACTAACCTATACCATGATTAGTCATATCGAAATGAGTAAAATATAATTACATGATGCATTACACATATACAAAAATATGATTGGCATCAAATAAAAAAAACATAGCCCAGTATTCTCCAACATCTTGCCTATCTGTGTTGAGGATATATACAAACAAAGACATGAGTATGAATGTATATATTAGAATTCTAATATAAATATCGATTGATCTTGACAAAGAGAGAGAATGGAAGCAGGTGGAAGAATGAATAAAGTAAGAGAAATACAAGCCATCAATAGCTATGACATGACGTCAGTGAGATTTGAATGGGTGTACTAGTTAACAAATTTTAGTAAAAAAGGAAAATGTATATTTATTTCTATAGTTGTGTTTCTTGCTTTGCATGGGAGAAAGCATCCATGTGTTATGTCCATTTGCTCTAAATTCTTAGTTTTACAACAATTTTGGTTATGTCTTTATACTATGGACTTGAGTCGTACAATGAATTTAGTGTATTAGTTGACTCTTATTATTAGTTGTTTGCACACTATGGAGGTGATTTTACTCATTCAATGTGACATTTGGTAACCTTTCTTTGTACCTCAGACAAGGATCCACAATTTTTAGCATGTTACTAGTCATTGTACCCATTCTAGCCACACATTAAAATGTCATATACGATTGAGGGGTTTAGATGTTGATCATATTGTGTACAGAAACTAATATCTTTTTAGTGTATTATTAAATTTTTCTAGGTAGTTATAAATAAGGATGCAATGTTCAAATTATTTTGGAATTCAAAATTGTATAACAAAGCTATGTAGAGTTTATGGTATATGTTAAATTGAGTTAATTATTATAAATGATGAATTGTATACTTTTTTGAAATAAGTAACATGTTAGTACTTTTCACGTTAGGTTTATAGAAATTTTTATCTTATTATGATAAATCAAATAGATAATAATTGATACAATTGTTACAAAAAAAAATTTAGTATTCCCTTAAACACAATGACAAATGCCATACTTAGTGAAATAAAACTATAAATATGTCTCATTTGTCAGAATAATTATGTGTTAGATCTCATTTCTTGTAAAAGTATATTCTTAAATAAGAAACTTTCAAACTAAGTGTATAGGAAAATCCATTCAATTTTCATGACATTATACACAATAAAGGACTCATTACATGAATGCCAACTACATCTCCTATAGAAATAATGTTTTGAAAATCCAGTACTTATAATAAAGAAATCATACTCACTTTAAGGCTAAACACTGATAAACATGTGCTTATGTAAAGAAAAATATTAAAGTAAGGACTATAAGAATGGAGATACAAGATGAAATAAATATTGTGTAATTTTTGTGAATGATGATTTTTATATAAGAATACAAATAAAACATCTATTTTATGTGAATAGATGTTACTTGAAATGACTAGTTTCATTGGAACTATCTAGAATTAACTTTCATTTGCAATCTAGTTTTTTTGGTGCAAATTATTATGGTGAATTTTTTATGTCATTATTAGTACTTTTTAAGGTTAGGTAAATGTTAATACTAATAATTGATGCCAAGGTCATTCTATGCATGTTGAGAAACATTTCATCCAATCATTTAGGTTGTTTTGGTCTTGTATTAGTTGTGAAATATTTTTTAGTTAAGTATTATTGACTAGAAAGTCCAAGAACATGAATTCATAATAAAAAGGTGATGTATATGTAGATATATTCTTGGATTGAAGTTGTAATAGAACATCTTATTTGTGTCCATGTAAGTTGAGAAATGTATAAATTCTAGTTCGTATAATATGTTGTTGAAGTTGTATACATAAATATGTAATGAAGAGTAATTTTTACTTAATAGTAAATAAGAATCTTGTATCAGCATGTTCTTTGATAGTTTCCTTTTTAATATTTTAGAAAAATAAAAATTAGTGATCTTGATTGATTTTGATTCCTCATTTATTTTAGTGGGTTCCTTACGAGATACCTAATGGATAGACTTAATAATAATCTAGAGGGTATATCCCTCCAATTATAATATAAGATAAATTACTTTAATAAAGATATCAAAAGACAAAACCATAAACTTGTATGCATACAAAAAAACCTATAAATAAATTAATTTACAAGGCAATAAATCTGAATTAAAAGAACTATGTTTTCATTGAATAGAAATTTATCCCGTGTCATTCTCTTTTAAACCTTATTTCAAAGGAGTAGGAGGAAATCACATATTCTATTTTTGGTTCACTTTTCAATTTTGTGTTGTTGTTACCCCTCGTTTGTTAAGGGTAAGGCATTCCATAAAGAACATTTTTCAATCCCATTTTCAGGAAACAATACAATGTCAATGGGAGAAAATGTTTTCATGTTTCAATTATATCACGCCCTTCTCCAATGGAGTTTAAGATAGAGTTCTTTCAGCCACAATTTGACAAGGCCCAACATCACCATTTTGTTCCAAATTTTGGTGTCATCCTCGATACACCTTCAATGGTGATTATAAGCATGACGAAGCCTAGGAGGATTAGCCTACTCCACTATAATGTTAACCATTAGGGAAACCTACTTTTAGGCTTGTGGTTGTGACATGATCCTATGTTGGCTTCTTGTCTAGTAGCCCTATTGGAGCTTAATCATATCTCTATTCATAAAAGTTCCTTATATTAATTGATTATTATCACATGATGTCTTATGTGCTACGAATCTGACTGAAGATTAACCAAAAGGGTCGAGGGGTTGAAGAAGTAGGGTTTGACCTTTTGTTTGGACTCATGGGATTGTCTGATTGGAATTGGTAATTAACATGACTTAGGAATCTAAGTAAAATCACACCAGGGTTATTATTCTACATGATGTGTTTTTCACTTGTAGGACAAGTTAGTGATGTAAACATGTAGGGGATACAATTGGTTGACCAAAACCACTCACTACATATGCTAATGTCTTAGTATCTAGGAGAAATAAATAATACAAGAAAAACATTTGTGTCAAAAAACCCAATTTATTTTTTCTCAGTTAATAGTACTATTTTTCCTAGTTGAACAAGTGGAAGACAACATGCTTCCATTTTTTTTTGTACGCCCAGAGAGAAAATCATATGATGATTGCGATGACATAACTGGTAGTAATAATAAAGTCAACCTTCCAATTTATTTTATTTTATTCAGTTATGAGATAATGAAGCAACATAATAGATGTCTAGCGAATGATATTACTCAATCACGTATGTCTTTGGGTTGATGACCGACCTAAATCGCGTGTCCGAAAAAGGGAGCAGATTTGAAGTAGTCGGACTTTTAAATTTATAACCCGAAACCTTCCAGGCCCCCGCAACTTTATTACGGGGTCAAAGTAGATATACAGTGGCGAACACAGGGACAATGGTGGTAGTGTAGGGAACGCGGAATCAACATGTTACACTCCGGTATGGGTAAGGAGATGATAAAGTTCCCCAATGGAACAATAGGATAAGATCGATAAAATAAAAGAAAACTATCTCCAACTAGAGCTACGAGGAAAATTAAGATTTTAAAGGTTTATCAGTTTTTAGGGTTTTCGCGCAATGGAAACAGAGAGGATAAAACTATTTCTTTAGTAATGAATGAAGGAGAAAGCTTCAGTAAAACAAGCGGCAACAGAAACATCCAGTACCCCTTCTCTCGAAGCGGGTACCTCTAACTTAAGCATCAACACCTCTCTCGAGGTTGCTAGTCCTAAGTTAGAGTGGAAAGGTCACTAAAGCAGCTTCGATCCTGGGCACTCTCGTACTCCCGTATCAGACCAAACACTAGAGCCACAACACCTCTCTCAAAGCTGTTGTAATGGGAAAACATGATTCGGTAGCTAGTCGAAATGTGATCCAAGCATACAAGGTAGAGTTCGGATGCTACACAAAACAATCATCCAACAAAAGGGACCAAACATAAAGCAGCACTTAATTAAAACTCTTCTAATTTCATTAGCATAAAAGGGTCTGGTTACATTGCATAAGTAAAGAAAATAAATGACTTAAATAAGTAAAGATAAATGTCATCTTCTTGATTTAGAAGGGCGACAGGCAGTAGCAAATCCTCAAGAGCCCTCCAGCCCGATACCAGGTGGGAGCCTTGCCCGATACGCCCGTGTTGGGCAGCACACCCTCTCGGGCGACACACTCATTACGGGCGGACGTATCGTGTGGGGCGCTCATGCCCGATATTATTTTGTTGGGCGGCACCCTCTCGGGCGACACACCGTGACTGGTGATGCGTATCGGGCTTGGTATCGTGTTGGGCCAAAGTTTTTCTTAGAGTATCGGGTACTCACATCGGGTGTCCTTGTTGGCCGATATTGGTCTGCAGCAGTGCTCGGGGCCGATCCAAAGTGAACCATTCCCTCCCTCTCGGGTTGGGGAAGTGCTCACCTAGTATCGCCCGGTACACCTCTGAGGCACAATACACTACCTCCATATGCTTTCCCAAGTTGTCTTTCGAGAGATTTCGACCCTTCCCATCAGAGTCCTGTAGCTGCTATTTATAGGAAGCGATTGGGGGAATTTGTGGTTCTCCGGACGCCACGTGTCCTTCATCAGCTATATCATCGTAGATTCAGGGATGCCCGATATGTGTGTCACCCGACACAAGGATGTCAGGGTGGGTGTGTGTCGGTCATCATGACAAGTGGTGCCTGTCGGTGGGTGGCTTGTATTGCGCGACACACTTCAACGGTCGTGGTGAGTCCAGATCCCTGTAGGGTAAATGGCGTATCGCTTGTCTGCTCCTTCTTGCACGACACCCTCGTATCACGCGGTATTGTATCATGCTGCCCTGTGTCGGGCAGCGAGTGTATCGGCCGTCTGGTTGGTAAAAAGGCCGATGCAAGTGGAACACGTTCGTGGGACGGGACGAGCCTTTTTGCTGATAAATGAGTTGAAAATTGAGAAAAACTCTGCAAAAGATGATAATATTGAGTTAAGAGTGTAGCGTGGCCTGTTTATGCAAAAACATGACAAAAAGGAGAGGAAACCAGTTTAAAATGGCAGATTTTATAACGAAATAAGGGCCAAAAACATCACAAAATTTGGTGTTATCAACTCCCGCAAACTTAGCATTTGGATTGTCCTCAATCAATCTTTAAACTTTGTTTTGTGACACTTCCTCTTGACCGGTATAGTTTTCAGACCATGGTTTTGAGCGAGCATTGATATGTCTTACAGAAAAATATGGCCCGCCACGAACAACAAACTTTACTTCTCCTGCCTTATTTAAACAAAAATTTTCTCCACAACTTTGGCGAGACTTGGGTGCATGATTCTGAAGTTAGCTTTCACACCAAATAGATTTTGGGGACAGAAAGTTGTGTGTTTGGGTAGGCTCAAGGCTTTTTGGGTTTTTCTTGTTTCCCATCAGTCCATCCAGGTACGGGTCCGTTAACGGGCGAGTGGTCCCTACAGTCCAAGCCAGTTGGATTTAGAGTAGTGATTTCACATCCTACGTACCACTGCCCCAGATCTACCATACCTAAAGATGGGTACTTTTGGAAAACAAGTTATATATATATATATATATATATATATATATATATATATATATATATATATATATATATATATATATATATATTCTTTTTATTTGCCACAACTCTCATGCTTTTATTCACTCTCACAAGGCTATTATCACTTTTTTGGGATTTTGTTGGGTAAAGGGAAGCAAGAGGAATTTTTTTTGCTGTTTCGGTAGCTTTTTCCTTCTGCATACACGTCTCTTAGCTGTTGTGAGATTAATTTTCGAAATTTTTGGCATGGAAAGTCGTACCCTTTTGTTGTTTGAGGCTGTATTATTAGAAAGACATAACAAAACTTGCATCTCCTTGGACACATAGAAAGCAAACTGGTCAAGAATTCGTATCAGGTTTTTACTATATAGTGTCTTTGTATATATGTATGGAGACAAAATAAGCAAAATTTTTTAGCAAAGAGCATGTATATGTATATGTACACATGATATAGAACAAATATAAAAGAACAAAAAGGATGGAGTTTGAAGAAATTTTTTGTATACCTCCCTCACTGGTACATGGTACCCCCCAAACTTACTCCACACTCTATCCCAGAGTTGTGAAGTAGACAAGGTAGGGTAATGTTAACCCAGTGAGGGTTAGATGGTGAGCGCGCCTATGCCAGATAAAAGCTCCCACACATATTATCCTCATTTGCTGTGGTAGTTAATGTGGTGGAGTTGGTTAGGTGTCTCTTTATTTGATATCCATTCCATAAGGAAGATTCCGCAGTCGTTTGATAGAAGCACAGAGTGCTAGGAGGATGGCTACCAAAGACATTTTGTACCCGCAAATTTGGGTTCAGAATTGCAAGATTCAATGAGATCAGTCATGCACTTTTGCTGAGGAAGAATTTCTAAAACTATTAGGCATTCCCTTAAACCAGGTAAACTTTTTAAGATACCTCCATTGTGAACATGAACAAAAGGACTGATCATCAATCTCAGTTTCTTTAAACATTCATCATCTATTGAACTAGTCAAAGAAATCCACTTATCTCTTCCAATACTTTTTCTTGATTTGGTAGCAATACAGCAGAGCAGAATTTACATACTATTCCAAACTCATCATCAAGGTTATATGAATGCTTCTCTTGAGTACAATGAATCTTTTTTTTTATTGCTTTTCTTCATCCTTTTCACTATCGTATGAACAAATATCAATGGACCTCAAGGATAAGTTATATTCATCCCACAATTTATCCATTTCCTTATCATAGTCTGTCTTCTGTGGTGGTTTAGGACCATCTCCAAAAGAGAAAATCAGTGGAAGTCTTTCTCCAGTGGTTTCTGGATTGAATGTGGGAATTTTGGGTTTATCAGTCATGAAGCCACCTTCATCATGGGGGGCATCTTCTTTGGATATAGTATCCACAAGTGCTTTCAAGAGCTCTCTGTCTACCATAGGTCGGTTTCTTGCTCGTATTCTAGCACTACTAGGCCGATCATCATCGTCATAATCTGCACGAGCCTTGTGTTTCCTTCTTGAGAGCTTTGCACTTGTTTCAGATGCATCCTCTGAGAATGATGGAGCCGTTACTTCTTCCGTCCTTGCTATCTTCTCAACGGTTGATGGCCCAGCTGCCTCGGGATTCGGGCATTCCTGCCTGACCGTTGTTGCTTCAGCTGTGGCCTCAGTGTCGATCCTTTTGTCTTGTTCGTTGACTCAAACGACGGTTTGCTTTTTACGAGCCATCTATGTTATCATTAAACAAGTTCATTGATCATTTAAATGTCCCGATATTCGGTAGGCAAAACTTAAAATTGATAACGGCGTTTAAGAGAAAACTGATTGCACGATAAAAAATTTGGTCTGATACAAAAGCTACCCGACACCACCGTCTCGGGCCTCAACACTTGGCGACATGATGCTTGCCCGATACGCTTGTGTCGGGCGATACAAAGCTTTCAAGAAAATTGCCATAGTCTCATGCCCGATACGAGGTCCGGGTGTTGTCCATCAAAAGAACATATTAGGCGATACAAAACCGGATGATATGGAGAAAAAACTGCGCGTCATACCTGTTGCCCGACACGGGTGTGTCAGGCGATACGGTCGCGTGAAACAAATTGCCTGATTGGGTCTTCCCCGATAGAAAAAATGTGTCGCCCGACAACAAGAACAAGCGAGGCGACACAAGGATGGGCGACACGGTTATAATCCGATATAGGGTATCGGGAAAGCGCGTGCTAAAGGCGTGTAGCACGACACATGTGTCAGGCGATACAAGAAAATCAACTAAAGTCGTTAGCCCGATACGCTGTGCGCAATATGAAGTTCTTGTCGGGCAAGCAGGTTGTCGGGCTATACCTTTGCTATCTGAAGCTACCTTGTGCGACACGAGAGAAAAAGTTAGCTGGACAACACACGAGCAAAGGGGAGAAATTACTGCATGATACATGTAGTTAGAAGAGTAAATGTAGTAGCCCGACACGATAAAACCTCCGTACTATATATAGCAATCCCAACCAGGGGTAAAACGGGTAAATCCGAGATGTGTGTCGGCCGTTGAGACAAGTCATTCCCGAGACGAGCAGTCCCATATGTCTAATCAAGGGTAATTACTCATCTTGCCTGATATGGGTGCTCACCGCCTGGGCGTGCCGTCCGACACGACCTATGTGATGCCCGATATACCGTCGTCCGATACGAGCGCGTTCTGCACGCCAGCTGAGTTTTTGCCCGATACAGTCAGGAAAAAGGGGATACTTGCCCGATACAAGGACTTCAGGACAAAATTCTAGATGAAAAACTTAAAAACAAAGCGAAGGAAAAAGCGATTGATGGGTAAAACATCATTGGCCTAAGTTTAAGTTCCCGACCTCAGATAGTATTACTCATCAATGCTCATAAAAATAGAGTGGTGGCCCATAAAACAGAAAAGTCAGCGCACGTGACGCATGCACTGACTCGGGGCTTATTACAGTACAAATGTTCATAGTGTTTTTCTTGCGAGAAAGTAAATAACATCCTATTCTAGGAAAAGTAAGAGCTCGTGCTGCCTCCTGAGGAGCACTGTAGTTTGCGTCGCCAGCTCGACAGCTGCAGGTCCTTCACTTTTCACCTTTAGCAGTATCTCGCAAGTTGATCTCTATCCTTCTAATGAATGCTTCGTCTTCATAGAACCTTTTCACCATGTTCCCGTTCACTTGAAAAACCTTGGAGGGATCATCTTTGTCATATAGCTCCATCATTACAGACAGGTATATCATTGATACGGTGAACAGTCAGAACCACCTCGTTTGCAACTTACCTGGAAAATGAAAAAACTTTGTCACCTTCACTTACATCCTTCCTCCTTAGGTGGACAGCATGCCACACCTTCATTCTCTGTTTATAGATCTTTGCATTCTCGTAAGCATGCATCCTTAATTCTTCGAGTTCTTGCAACTACAAATATCTCTTCTCTCCCGCCTTCTCTAGATCCATGTTCAAGAACTTAATCACCCAAAGAACCTTGTGTTCCAGCTCAAAGGGTAGATGACATGACTTCCCATAGATCAACTTATAAGGAGTGGTTCCAATGGGAGCTTTATAGGCAGTTCTGTAGGCCCAAAGTGCGTCGTCAAGCTTCATTAACCAATCTTTCCTTGTCCGGTTGACAATCTTCTCCAGAATCTTCTTGATTTGTCTATTCGAAACCTCTACCTATCCAGAAGTTTGTGGGTGGTAGGGTGTAGTGACCTTGTGTTTAACTCCATACTTTCGCAGGCGCGCTTCAAACTGTCTTTCTCCGAAATGCGATCCACTATCGCTTATTACAAAATGAGGTACACCGAAACGAGGGAAAATCATCTATTCGAACAGCTTGATCACTAACTTAGCGTCGCACGTTTGAGTTGCAACAACTTCTACCCATTCAGATACATAATCCACTTCCACTAGAATGTAATGATATCCCTTTGATGGGGGAAACGATGCCATGTAGTCAATCCCCCATACATCAAAGATTTCCACTTCAACCCAATTTGCCATTGGCATCTCATTTCTTTGTCCAATACTTCCCGTCAATTGGCACTCTTTACAGACTTTTACATACTTTGCAATGTCTTTGTGACGACCCCATTTTCTACATACTTTCCTTAGTGACATATACAGATATGCGTGCACTCATATCTATAAATGTCAAAAGGGAAAATAATAGAAATCAAGATAGCCAACTAAAATCAGAGATAAGCCAAGATCAAGTTCACATCATAGCAAATAGCCACACAACATTTCATTCAATAATATAAGATAAAGTCATACATATTGATATTGGAGAAAGAAGAAGAATAAGTCTATGATTATTACATTGGATCTCAATCATCCTCAACATAAGCTAGGGAAAGAAATAAACTAACATCTAGCAAGAAAGAGATAAGAGGAATAGGTCTATCTAATAAATCCTCCATGCTTATTATTTGTGCCTTCAGGTACTTTGAATATGCATTGTACTTTGATCATCAATTGATCCTTGCACCTAGAAAATACGAGAAACAAATACATCAACAAAGTTGGTACGTGGAGTAAAAGCTATACTATGCTGGCATATAAAATACTCGAATTGAAGAAGAAGAAAGAAAACGTTATTTAAAGGCAGAAAATCAGATAATCCCAAGTTATTAGCCTCATTTATAGTGAACATGCATTACTATGGTGGACTTAGCACATAATTGCATAAATAGTGGGCCCTTCCCCGTGTACCTTGTACTCTAGGGATCTCCCCGTATACCATGTACTCTAGGGAGGTGCTAGTCAACATTAAAGCTTTCCCTCTCTGATAGGGAGTTTAATGAGCACCACTAGTAACTACATTTCACTTATATTCAATTATGTTCTATTATGTTCAAGGCGGTAAATCATCAATTAATCATATATCAACATCCATCAATGTATATCAATTTCATGCAAACAATTACATATACTTAACATCCAGCAAAAACTAGTCATATAATTATATCCACGTACCTTTAACTTTTAGATCTGAATTCCACAAGTCTTAGATTATGAAGAGAGAGTAGATCACCCTGAAATGTAATCAAGGGTATACTTGTTACTATCGATCCATATGACCACGATTAAGATTAGTTATTATTTATTAGTCCTTTTTATGTTATCTAATTTGGATTAGGTTTATCCATCTTTTAATTTGGTTTTTGAGCTTGTATCAGATCTGATCCCTAATCCCTAATAAAATAATTTGAGTAAAAGACAATATATAAATTAATCAAAAGAAGATTGCCATAACTAGGGTTTCTAAGATGGTCCAAAAGAAAGGGACAAAAACCTTAAGGACGTTAAAGATTCCATTATTTCAAAGTTCATTCCTGGGTTTAGGACCAATTCTGACCATTGAATATCATCTAATGATATTAGATTTTTGTTACAAAGATATACCTTTTATTACATGTAAAGAGAGAGAACTAATTTTAGGGTTTCTTCCAATCCTTTCATCATTCATCAACTTGGATTAGTATTTTGAGTGATTAGAAAATAGGGTTTCATCTAAGATTATCTATGTGTTAGGAAGTCATGTATTAACAGGGGAAGTCATTATTAATAATTAATTATAACTAAGAGGGTCATTTAGGATCTTGGGTAACTATTTTGAAATAGTAAACAGATCTAGGTCTTGATGACATTTTATTTGGATAGAGGAGAATTTTCTGATCAAAATGGTATATAGGTTCGCTACAAACCGATATTCGTAGCATCTTGTATGATTTTTCTAATGTAATCCATTCTCTTGAGTACTAAAAAAAAATAAAAGGAAAAGAAGGAAATTTATGACCTTAATCAAGGGTCGGATCTGACTGGATCAACGGCTCAGATACAACCAGCTATAGCGAGAGCGGGGGTCCGGTTTGCTGAGGAAGCGCCCTTGGATCGGTCCAACTGGCGTCGTGGATTCACGGTTCGGCTCGTGTCCTGAATCACGGCGCAGGAGCTCACCGACGCTGAGTTGGAAAGGGAGCAGGAAGCTCCAGCAACGGGCAGGAAAAGGCTTCCCGAGCTCTCCACGACCTCACAATGTCGGGGGACACAGAGACTTGAAGCGAGAAGAGGAGGTGCTCGACCTGGCGATGCGGAGGTGCCGTGGTAGTCTCAGGGGAATTTGGAGGTCTCAGTGGAGGATAGGGTTCAGGAGCCGGGAAATTAAGGTAAAGGAGGTAGGTGGCGAGGCAAAGGGGTGATTTTTATAGGTTCTTGGGGTAGGTTTAGGGTTTGGTGAGGTTGGGCTTCTTAGGCCGCCGCCGGAGTGAGAGAGGCAGATAAGAGGGAGTTCGTTCTCCCTATCCCAAGAGCGAGGGGGGTCAAGATAAGGGTGATTGACCTCGTTTAGGTGAGACGAAGGCATTCCTTCAGGTGGAAGTTTGAGAAACGGGGTGAGCTGGCACTTGGTTGGGGCTCAGGTTCGGCGTCTCCTCCCCGCCCTTTGCGGGAGGTAGAAGACGAGGTCTGGGCCCTAGGATCAAGGCGGATCTGTGGCCTTCAGATCGAACGGCTGGGGCGAGCCCCAGATGAGTGGGCCGCGTCCAAGCAGTTAAAAGGGCCGCGTGACAACATAAAGGCCCGATTAAAAGGAAACTTAGGTCTAGGCTATATATATATATAAAAAAAAGTGATATATATTAGCTCAAATTAAATTGGCTGTAACTCTTTATTGGTAATTCCAATTGCAACAAAAATCTTGGGATAGCTTAATGATGTCATTAAGTAGCTAAGCTACAAATTTGGAGTCAAAATTCGATTATTGACTATGCCAATCGACTAAATGTCATGATACTTGTATTATTGACTTTATGTACCATTATGGATGGTCTCAAGTGAAAATGATAATCCATTTAATTAAATTAGTGAGAGATAAGATTGAGGGCATAATTGGAACAATTAAAATTGTAAGAGAGAGGAATTAAATAATAATATATATGTAAAAACTCACTCTGTCACATTCTCCCCTCCTTTTTAAGAATTTTGTCCCCAAAATTCAAGCAGCCTGAAAAAGATATGGATACTTCTTCTCGACCTCGGTCTTTAGCTCCCAGGTGGCATCTGTTTCATCATGGTGGCTCCAGAGAACTTTCACCATTTCAATTTGACGATTACTGTGAAGCTCCTTTGACTTGAAGTCGAGAATTCTGACTGGGGACTCAGCATATGACAGATCATCCTTCATTTCAAGAGGCTCATGATTCAAGATATTACTGGGGTCCTTGACATAGGGCTTCAGATTAGATACAAAGAACACATTATGCATGGCACTATACTGAGGTGGCAAAGCAAGACGATAGGCACATTCACCAACCCTTTCTAGAATCTCGAAGGGTCCAACATAACGAGGACTGAGCTTTCCTTTGTTCTTAGCCAAAGCTCGAATAGGTCGGATCTTCAGAAATACGTGGTCACCTTCCTTGAACTGACGTTCTCGACGGTGAGCATCTGCATAAGACTTCTGTCTATCCTGTGCTCGCTTCATTCTCTGCCTGATCAGAGCAACCTTATCAGTATACAATTGCATCTCCTCAGACTTCATCAGGGTACGCTCTCCGACATCATCCCAGTGTAAAGGTGATCTGCATGGTCGGCCATAAAGAGCTTCATAGGGAGGCATCCCAATGCTTGCCTGATATCTATTATTATAGGCAAACTCAGCTAAAGGCAAGTAATAGTCCCATGAGCCTTCCCAATCGAGAACACAAGCTCGCAGAAGATCCTCTAGAATATGTACTGTACGCTCTGACTGCTCGTCTGTTTGCGGATGTTAAGCTGTACTGAAGTTCAACTTGGTACCCAATTCCTCTTGAACCTGCTTCCATAGCTTTGATGTGAACTTTGGGTCCCTGTCTGAGACAATAGATACTGGAACTCCATGAAGACGTACTATCTCCCATATGTAGAGGTCCGCCAACTCAGAAACCATTGCAGTAGTCTTCACAGGGAGAAAATGAGCTGATTTGGTGAGACGATCCACTATGACCCATGCAGCGTTGTATCCCTTCCTGGTCCTGGGTAATCCCACCACGAAATCCATGGTGATGTGTTCCCATTTCCATTCCGGAATCTCAAGGGGTTGTAGTAGACCGCCTGGTCTCTGGTGTTCGGCCTTAATCCTTTGACATGTCAAACACCTGGACACGAAATCGGCAATATCGCGCTCCATGCCCCTCCACCAAAACTGACGTTGTAGGTCTTTGTACATTTTTTTTGTGCCTGGATGAACTGTGTACTTGGACCCATGTGCCTCATTTAGGATTGATGTCTTTATAGTTGACTGCTCAGGAACCCATATATGATTCTTGTAACGGAGACCACCATCAAGACCCACGGACAGATGTGTTTGCGGATTTGACAGAAGGGAAGAGAGCTATGCAAGATCAGGACTAGCCTTTTGTGCCTCAAGAAGTTCAAAATGTAGGTTGGACGTGATAGAAATGTTATTAACATGCACACGATCAGACAGAAACTACGGCTTCCAGTCCACTAGATCCTCCATGTTCCTCCATTCAGGGACAGAAAGAGATGCACACACTGCCCTTTTTCTGCTAAGGGCATCAACGACTACATTTGCCTTACCCGGATGATAGGCAATAGTGAAATCGTAGTCCTTTAGGTATTCCATCCATCGGCGTTGACGCAGATTCAAGTCCTTATGAGTCAGGATGTACTTCAGGCTTTTGTGATCGGTGAAGATGTCAAATGTTGCCCCGTACAGGTAGTGCCTCCATATTTTGAGGGCATGAATGATTGCAGCTAATTCCAAATCATGGGTGGGATAATTAAGTTCATTGGGTTTTAGTTGTCTAGACGCAAAGGCCACTGCCTTACCATTCTGTTGCAGGACACATCCTAACCCATTCCTCGAAGCATCAGTGAATATCACAAACCCTTTGTTGCCAGAGGGTAGAACAAGGACATGAGCCGACGTCAACTTCTTCTTTAACTGCTGGAAACTGGACTCACAAGTATCTGACCATATAAAGTGCTCGTCCTTCCGAGTAAGCTTGGTTAGAGGGAGTGCAATTTTGGAGAAATTTGGAATAAAACGACGATAATATCCGGCCAGACCCAAGAAACTCCGAATTTCAGAAGGATTACGGGGAGGTTGCCAATCAAGTACATCAGAGACTTTGGCGGGATCAACAGATATACTACCTCCAGAAATGACATGCCCAAGAAACATAACCTTATCAATCCAGAACTCACATTTTGAAAGTTTTCCATAAAACTTCTGGGTTCGGAGAATGTCAAGGACTGCTCGCAAGTGTTCCCGGTGTTTTTCCATAGAATTAGAATAGATCAGGATATCATCAATGAAGACGACCACAAACTCATCAAGATAGGGTTGGAAGACTTTGTTCATCAGATTCATAAATACCCCTGGTGCGTTGGTCAACCCGAATGGCATCACCAGAAATTCGTAATGCCCATAACGAGTTCGAAAAGCAGTTTTAGAAATATCAGAATCCTTGATTTTGAGCTGATGGTATCTAGAACGGAGATCAATCTTTGAGAAAACTTTAGCAGCATGAAGCTGATCGAAAAGGTCATCAATACAAGGAAGGGGATACTTGTTTTTAATAGTGGCTTGGTTCAACATGTGATAGTCAATACACATACGCATAGAACCATCTTTCTTTTTAACAAAAAGAACAGGAGCTCCCCAGGGGGAAACACTAGGATGAATGAAACCTTTGTCGAGAAGTTCTTGCAACTGTTTCTTCAACTCCATCAGCTCAGCAGGATCCATCCTATATGGTGCCCTAGAAATCGGAGTGGTTCTAGGAAGAAGATCTATGGAGAACTCAATGTCTCTATTTGGAGGCAGCCCAGGAAGCTCCTGCGGAAAAACGTCAGGGAAGTCACGTACCACCTCCAGACTTTCTACAGGCCCGCTACTAGGACTGGTCTCTGAGACTAATGTGAGGAAGACTTTACATCCCTTAGAAATGAGCTTTTTAGCTTTAAGAGAGGAGATTATAATATTATTACAGAATCCACTTCCCCTAGGGATTTTCACAGGACAAGAATGAGGTTGAGAGAGAACGACCGTCTTGTTTCTACAGTCAATGTGAGCGTGGTATGTGTAAAGCCATTCCATACCAAGTATAACATCAAAGTCTTCCATAGTTAAGAGAATGAATTCAAAGGGCATATCATGATTTTCATACTTAAGAGAAAGTTCATTAGTTTTCTGCAGAGTTGTGAGTATTTTGCCACTTGGAGTAGACACGTCCAGAGTATATCCCAAATCCCTTATGTGAAGATTTAATATGGATGCCAGAGTTCGAGAAATAAAAGTATTTGTAGATCCGGAGTCAAATAAAGCCTTAACAGGATGACCATTTAATAATACAGTGCCTACATAAGGTAATCAAATTATGAATAATTGCAGGCTTGACAAAAGATATTGAATTATAAAGAAATTAGGTTACCTTCACAGAGCTGGTTTGGGTTTGCCTTGGCCTCTTCTGCATTTACTGCAAATACCCTGTCATTGCGGTGTCCCTGAGGTTGCAGAGCACCACCTGCAGGATTGCCAAAGATGGAGGGAGTGGGGCACTTGGCGACGAAATGACCCTCCTTTTTGCAGTTATAGCAGACTGGCTTGGTGTGGCGGCATACTCCACCATGGTGTCGTCCGCAAGTCTTACACTTCGGGTGGACAATCTTCTGTTGATTTCGATTGTTCTTCTGTCCTCCTTTTCCTGAACCTCCTCCTTTCCCTGATCCCTTATTGTTATGGCCAGGATGGAACTTCTTAAACTTATCCTCTTCGGTTGTGGTTAACCCTAAGTATCCCATGCTAGAAGGTTTTTGCATGCCTTGTTCTCTCTCCTACTTGCGGGCCATATCTAGGGCTTCATCTATACTTCTGGGACGAGAGGCTATGACTAGGGTTTTTAGGTGGGCGGAAAGGCAATCCACATAGTGTTCAGTAAGGCAGTCTTCAGTCCTGATGGGTGCATAACGTTCCAGAAGCCTAAACTTCCGGGTGTAATCAGCTACTGAAAGACTACCCTGCCTTAACTCCATGTACATCTTCTCCTTCCTCTTCCTCTCAGCTATGGGCATAAAACGATCCGTGAAGAGGTTTTTAAAGGCTTCCCACTCCATGTTGTCTATTTCCTCACCCCTATTCCCGCCATAGTTCTCCCACCAGATTTTTGCCCCTCCCCTAAGCATATGGGTGGCGAACCTAACCTTCTTCTCATTGGGTACTTCTAGGGTATGAAAACCATTCTCTATGGTCAAAATCCAGGCTTCAGCCTTATCCATAACCTCAGGTTGATCCTCACCCCAAAAAGAATCAAGGTTTAGTTTAATAAAATCTATCACTGTCACTTCTTTCTTCCTAGATGAGTTGGGTTCTGGGGTTCCTTTTGTGGCGAGGGTTTCCATAAAATCTAAAAGGATTTTCTTCTGTTCTTCCCACCTTTCCTTGGCCTCAGCATCGGGATCAGGTACTTCAGAGGGTTCACATTCTTTTCTTTTCTTAGAGGACGATTCCCCTGAACTGCGAGTTTTAGGAGGCATCCTGAAATTAATTTGAACGTATTAGATTATTACTTCAACAATTATTCTCGTCATTATCATTATTATTTTCACATGATATTTTATTATTCTCATTATTTAATGATTAATATTCTGAATGTTATGATTTAGGGAGGATATCCTAAAATCCTTATCAGTCGATCCTTAGGACTTTCTAAATAGAGAGACTCCTTCCTAACCGTATTACAGAGGTAAGAGGGAAAGTTTAATTTATTTCAAAACATAGATGAGAGGGAGGAATTTTTCCTATAGAAGAGGTGAGAGGGAAAAATCTATAGATGAGAAAATTCCTAAATTAAGGTATGCCCAAGAGTAGGGGACACTTAGGATATCAGCCAGGTAGACTTATACTGCCATAAAGGTAGCCTCGTGATTGCCAAGCTAAGTGGCTCGGAGAGTTTAGTCAGACCCATGGCAGATGCTATCCTAGACACCTCAACCCTTCACATCCCTAACTCAAGGACTACCCTAGACTCATAATAGGGTGAATGAAAGTCATGTGACTATGATGTGTGAACCTGGCTCTGATACCAACTGTGACGAACCCAATTTCTACATACTTTCCTTAGTGACATATACAGATATGCGTGCACTCATATCTATAAATGTCAAAAGGGAAAATAATAGAAATCAAGATAGCCAACTAAAATCAGAGATAAGCCAAGATCAAGTTCACATCATAGCAAATAGCCACACAACATTTCATTCAATAAAATAAGATAAAGTCATACATATTGATACTGGAGAAAGAAGAAGAATAAGTCTATGATTATTACATTGGATCTCAATCATCCTCAACATAAGCTAGGGAAAGAAATAAACTAACATCTAGCAAGAAAGAGATAAGAGGAATAGGTCTATCTAATAAATCCTCCATGCTTATTATTTGTGCCTTCAGGTACTTTGAATATGCATTGTACTTTGATCATCAATTGATCCTTGCACTTAGAAAATACGAGAAACAAATACATCAACAAAGTTGGTACGTGGAGTAAAAGCTATACTATGCTGGCATATAAAATACTCGAATTGAAGAAGAAGAAAGAAAACGTTATTTAAAGGCAGAAAATCAGATAATCCCAAGTTATTAGCCTCGTTTATAGTGAACATGCATTACTATGGTGGACTTAGCACATAATTGCATAATTAGTGGGCCCTTCCCCGTGTACCTTGTACTCTAGGGATCTCCCCGTATACCATGTACTCTAGGGAGGTGCTAGTCAACATTAAAGCTTTCCCTCTCTAATAGGGAGTTTAATGAGCACCACTAGTAACTACATTTCACTTATATTCAATTATGTTCTTTTATTTTCAAGGCGGTAAATCATCAATTAATCATATATCAACATCCATAAATGTATATCAATTTCATGCAAACAATTACATATACTTAACATCCAGCAAAAACTAGTCATATAATTATATCCACGCACCTTTAACTTTTAGATCTGAATTCTACAAGTCTTAGATTATGAAGAGAGAGTAGATCACCCTGAAATGTAATCAAGGGTATACTTGTTACTATTGATCCATATGACCACGATTAAGATTAGTTATTAGTTATTAGTCCTTTTTATGTTATCTAATTTGGATCAGGTTTATCCATCTTTTAATTTGGTTTTTGAGCTTGTATCAGATCTGATCCCTAATCCCTAATAAAATAATTTGAGTAAAAGACAATATATAAATTAATCAAAAGAAGATTGTCATAACTAGGGTTTCTAAGATGGTCGAAAAGAAAGGGACAAAAACCTTAAGGATGTTAAAGATTCCATTATTTCAAAGTTCATTCCTGGGTTTAGGACCAATTCTGACCATTGAATATCATCTAATGATATTAGATTTTTGTTACAAAGATATACCTTTTATTACATGTAAAGAGAGAGAAAACTAATTTTAGGGTTTCTTCCAATCCTTTCATCATTCATCAACTTGGATCAGTATTTTGAGTAATTAGAAAATAGGGTTTCATCTAAGATTATCTATGTGTTAGGAAGTCATGTATTAACAGGGGAAGTCATTATTAATAATTAATTATAACTAAGAGGGTCATTTAGGATCTTGGGTAACTATTTTGAAATAGTAAACAGATCTAGGTCTTGATGACATTTTATTTGGATAGAGGAGAATTTTCTGATCAAAATGGTATATAGGTTCGCTACAAACCGATATTCCTAGCATCTTGTATGATTTTTCTAATGTAATCCATTCTCTTGAGTACTAAAAAAAAATAAAAGGAAAATAAGGAAATTTATGACCTTAATCAAGGGTCGGATCTGACTGGATCAACGGCTCAAATACAACCGGCTATAGCGAGAGCGGGGGTCCGGTTTGCTGAGGAAGTGCCCTTGGATCGGTCCAACTGGCGTTGTGGATTCACGGTTCGGCTCGTGTCCTGAATCACGGCGGATGAGCTCGCCGACGCTGAGTTGGAAAGGGAGCAGGAAGCTCCAGCAACGGGCAGGAAAAGGCCGCCCGAGCTCTCCACGACCTCGCGATGTCGGGGGACACAGAGACTTGAAGCGAGAAGAGGAGGTGCTCGACCTGGAAATGCGGAGGTGCCGTGGTAGTCTCAGGGGAATTTGGAGGTATCGGTGGAGGATAGGGTTCAGGAGCCGGGAAATTAAGGTAAAGGAGGTAGGTGGCGAGGCAGAGGGGTGATTTTTATAGGTTCTTGGGGTAGGTTTAGGGTTTGGTGAGGTTGGGCTTCTTAGGCCGCCGCCGGAGTGAGAGAGGCAGATAAGAGGGAGTTCGTTCTCCCTATCCCGAGAGCGAGGGGGGTCAAGATAAGGGTGATTGACCTCGTTTAGGCGAGACGAAGGCATTCCTTCAGGTGGAAGTTCGAGAAACGGGGTGAGCTGGCACTTGGTTGGGGCTCAGGTTTGGCGTCTCCTCCCCGCCCTTTGCGGGAGGTAGAAGACGAGGTCTGGGCCCTAGGATCAAGGCGGATCCGTGGCCTTCAGATCGAACGGCTGGGGCGAGCCCCAGATGAGTGGGCCACGTCCAAGCAGTTAAAAGGGCCGTGTGACAACATAAAGGCCCGATTAAAAGGAAACTTAGGTCTAGGCTATATATATATATATAAAAAGTGATATATATTAGCTCAAATTAAATTGGCTGTAACTCTTTATTGGTAATTCCAATTGCAACAAAAATCTAGGGATAGCTTAATGATGTCATTAAGTAGCTAAGATACAAATTTGGAGTCAAAATTCGATTATTGACTATGTCAATCGACTAAATGTCATGATACTTGTATTATTGACTTTATGTACCATTATGGATGGTCTCAAGTGAAAATGATAATCCATTTAATTAAATTAGTGAGAGATAAGATTGAGGGCATAATTGGAACAATTAAAATTGTAAGAGAGAGGAATTAAATAATAATATATATGTAAAAACTCACTCTGTCACAGTCTTTAAACAAAGAGGGCCAGTAAAAACCTGATTGCAGTACTTTGGCAGCGGTCCTTTTGCTGCCCAGATGTCCTGCATAAGGGGAGGCATGACACTCTTTCAGAATGTTCAGGATCTCTTCTTTGGGAATACATCTTCGGTACATGTTATCTGCACATCTTCTAAAAAGGAGAGGATCGTCCCAGTAGTAGTTCTTCACATCCATGAAGAGCTTCTTCTTTTGGTTATAGGTTATGTCAAGGGGCAGTTCTCTGAAGGCAAGATGATTACAGATATCTGCAAACCAAGGTAAACTCTCTTCCTTGGTTTCAATCATCATCAAAGCTTCGTCAGCATAATTGTCATTAATAGGTGGTTCCTTCTGCCCTTCCACAACGATCCTTGATAAGTGGTCAGCGACCACATTTTCTGCACCCTTCTTATCGACTATCTCATGGTCGAACTCTTGTAGTAAAAAGGCCCACCTCAACAGCCTAGGCTTTGTATCTTTCTTCAACATGAGGTATCTTATAGCCCCATGATCTTTGTAGAATTTAACCTTTTCTCCAATGAGGTACGATCTGAACTTATCGAAAGCGAAGACTATTGCGAGCATCTCTTTTTCTGTAGTGGTATAATTTACATGAGCTTCACCCAGTGTTGGACTAGCGTAGCAGATTACATGGTGCTTTTTATCCTTTTTCTACCCCACGACCGCTCCTACTGCATAGTCGTTGGCGTCACACATAAGCTCGAAAGGTAAATCCCAGTATGGATCTTGGAGGATAGGTGGTAAGACAAGGGCATCCTTCAATGCCTGAAAAGTGATTAGATAATCATCAGAGAAATCAAATTCAACATCTTCTACCATAAGGTTGGACAACGGTTTTGAAATCTTCAAGAAGTCTTTTATAAATTTTTGGTAGTAGCCGGCGTGCCCGAGGAAGCTCCTCACTCCCACCACAGACTTTTGTGGAGGAATCTTGGATATGGCTTCAACCTTGCTAATGTCTACCTCAGTGCCACACCTCGAAACTTTATGTCCCAGTACAATGCCTTCTTGTACCATAAAATGGCACTTCTCCCAATTTAAAACCAAACTCTTCTCCTTGCATCGTTGTAGAACAAAAGAGAGGTTTTCAGGAAGGTATCGAAGTCTTTTCCATAGACAGAAAAATCGTACATGAATACTTCCACGATATCCACCAGAAAATCCGAGAACATTGATATCATGCAGCATTGAAACGTAGCGGGAGCATTGCATAGGCCGAAAGGCATCCTCCTGAAGGCGTCGGTGCCATAAAGACATGTAAAAGTTGTTTTCTTTTGGTCATATGGCAGGATGTGGACCTGATAAAATCCTGAAAAACCATCCAAGAAACAGAAAAAGTCATGATGCTCTAACCTTTCAAGAACTTGATCAATGAAAGGAAGCGGCCAATGATCTTTTTTAGTAGCTTGGTTTAGCTTCCGGTAGTCAATACACATTCTCCATCCTGTGACGGTCCTAACTGACACTTCATCGCCTTTATCTCCCTTTACTACTGTTATACCACCCTTCTTGGGTACTACGTGGATCGGGCTTACCCAGTTACTGTCATTGATCAGGTAAATGATCCCAACATCCCTCAACTTGATTACTTCTTTCTTTACAACTTCTTTCAGCATCTGATTCAATTTTCTCTGGGGTTGAGCCAGTGGTTTTGCAGATTCCTCCAGATTGATGCGATGCATACACAAAGCAGGGCTAAGGCCTTTGATATCTTCTATCGAGTATCCTATAGCCCACCTGTGGAGTCTTAACTCCTCAATAAGTGTGTCCAACTGTTCTTGCGTAAGATGGACATTGACGTTGACATGATTCCTCTCCTCTTGATATAGGAATTCATATTTCAACCCTTCTGGTAACTGCTTCAACTCAGGCTTGGCCTTGGGTGACTATTCATCAGGAGCCTCCTCACGAGAGGCAAACTTAATTGTTTCCACTACCTCATCCTCACTGCTCAGGTCTTCATTAGACAGGTTAAGATAGTTGAGAAACTCCACAACTTCTGGATTTTCAGAATCAGAATCTTGACTGCTTATCGCCCTCATAAAAGGGTCTACCATTATGATATCTTCTTCTACCTCTTCGCATAACTGGTAGTAGCTTTCCGCAAAGCAAGCAGACTCTAACTGGGATGGTCCTCCCATCACATCCTTTACTTTGAAGTCTATGTGGTCGTTTCTGACCCTTAGAGTGATTATTCCCTCAACAACATCGATCAATGCCCTTCCTGTATCCAGGAAAGGACGTCCAAAGAAGATAGGACAGCCAGGGTCCTCCACGAAATCAATGCCAACTATATCACTAGGAATGAAGAAGCTTCCTACCCGGATAGGCACATCTTCAACAACGCCAACAAGCCATTTAAAGGTATGATCTGCTAATTCAATTCTCATATTGGTTTTGACCATATCACTCAAACCTAATCTCTGTGAGAATCTTAGGGGCATAAGGGTTATACTATCCCCTAAATCGGTAAGACCTTTTCGATCGACGTTATATCCAATGGCGAAAGGAATGGTGAAAGCCCCTGGATCTTTCTTTTTGTTGGGCAAGTCTGATTTGACAAAAACAGAGGACATACTTGCTAGATGCACTGTTTTGGTTCTTACCCCTCTTCTCTTCTTGGTAATAAAATCTTTGAAAAACTTAGCATAAGATGGCATCTCTTCTAAAGAGTCCAAAAAGGTACTTTGAGATGAAGTTTCTTTATTGATTCCATGAACTTCTCATGGTGCTTCTTAAGGTGTGCCTTTATCAGCTTGTAAGGAAAAGGTAGCTTGGGAGAGTAAGGGCTTCTCTTACCAGATAACTCCTCAAAGGATCTTTGTTTAGGTTCTCTATCATGAGCTTCTCGATCGTCTTCTTCTACGGGATTATCAGTCACAGTCCTTGATTGAGGTTCCTATGGTCTGGCTTCTTCATGACGTTCCACTGTCCTTCCTGATCTCAGCACTGCCATTTTGGCAGATTCGGTGTTGGAGGGTATCTTACCTTAGGGATTCTTTATCAATTCGGCCATCTGGGCCAACTACTGATCAATTTGACATTGATGTGTCTGCATGTCCGCCATCTGGACCAGCATTGTGTTCAGAACTCCTGAATTTGAAAGACAACTTTGCTCCAGCTGGTTATTGATGGTATCTTGTCTTTTTACAAAATCGAATAACTGGCCAAGCAAATCTGGTTGGTTCAAAACCTTGTCTTGACCTTGCTCCTTGGCTTGACTTTGACCTTGACTAGAGTTCGTCGCTTGGCGACCTTGGTACTTTTCTTGTCCTTGGAAATTTGACTTGTTTGACTGGAAAGAAGTGGTTCTGGTGAACTGACTTTGTCCTCCTCTTTTCTCGAAAACTTGGGGTTGCTTGGTGGGGTTATGCAACTGATGCGAGTTTTTGGCCGCATCCTTATTGCCATAACTAAAACCAGGATGACCTGGCCTCTTGAAATTACCGAAAGAGACGTTCTCAGCCTCCTCAGCCTTGGATTCACTTTTGCTTGACTCGTCAGGTCGGGTGTAGATATAGTTATCTACCCCGTGTCGACCTTCTCCATTGGTGACACATTTCATGAACTTTTCGACTTGTTTCTTTCCCTTTCCACTTGATTCTTTCAGTTGTATGACATCAGTTGCTATCCTCTAGATCTGAGAGGTGATAGTTTCTAGAGACTTGGATTCAATTTAAGGTCCATAACTAGCCTTCTTAGTGTGTCCCCTCTCCGATCTATCGTAGTCGGTGTCGGCTTGCAATTCGGCCATGTTCTTGATGATCTTTTCGGATCTGCTAGGCTTCTTCCCCAGAAAGTCAATGCCTATGGCTGCATTCAGTGAAACCCTTTCTTGAGAGGTTAGGCTGTTGTAGAAGGTAGTTATCAAGAAACCCTTCTTATAGTTGTGATGAGGGAAGTCCCTCTGATATTCTTGATATCGTTCCCAGGAATCGTGTAGATTCTCGTTTGGCTTTTGCATAAAAGATGTGATCCTCCGTTTATTCCAGACGGTTTTCTTGGTAGGATAAAACTTTTTTACAAAGGCATCTGCCAGTGCACTCCATCCGTGAAGATCTTGGTGTGGTAGCCCCGGGTACCAGGATAGAGCCTTATCTTCTAAAGAAAAGATGAAACCCTTGCAATAGATCACCTCCCATGGGACTCCCTTCATTTTGATGGTGTCACAGATGTTTTTAAAAGCATCTAAATGGTGATAGGGATTATTATTCTTCGAACTCCCTCTAAAGCTCTTGTTCTGGATCATAGAGATGATGGATGGTTTTAGCTCGAAGTTGGTTGCGTTGAACCTCGGGATGACAACAGGACATCTTGAATTATTAGCCTTGGTGGCAGCTAACTCCCTTAGGGTCTTTTCTTCTTCATTGGAATCTTCACTGTCACTGTCTCCCTGGTTCTGTTCCTGATTATTTTGATTCCTTCTATGCCTCCTGTGATGATGACGTCTCTCCCGACGATGGTCATCCTCGAACTGTTCTATTTCAGGATCTTCATGTTGATGATTGTTGTCATAGCGGTCAGTGTCTTCAGGAGGAGGTGAGTGAGGTCTAGCTCTCACGTTTTGCTCACCTTCAAAAAGAGGTGGTTCAATGTGAGACGACATGTCTGGTGATGTCGGTGCTCAATTGAGCAGAATGCCTCCCTTCTGAGTACCTGAATAGCACATGAAAATCAAGTTAGAAAACATGTATTAATAATACGAATTACTCATTTCAGGTTAAAATATATAAAAAAAGGAAAAATAGAGTGTTGTCAAGCTCATTTTTAAGCTTGAGGCACTGGAGTGTAGTTAGTGGATATGGGTTCGTCAACAGTACCATTTTTCCTTGTCCCTGGCAACGGTGCCAAAAAGTTGACCGGCCTAAATCGCGCGTCCAAAAAAGGGAGCGGATTTGAAGTAGTCAGACTTCTAAATTTATAACCTGAAACCTTCTAGGCCCCCACAACTTTATTACGGGGTCAAAGTAGATATACGGTGTCGGACATAGGGACAAGGGTGGTAGTGTTGGGAATGCGGAATCGACATGTTACACTCCGGTATGGGTAAGGAGATGATAAAGTTCCCCAAGGGAACAATAGGCTAAGATCGATAAAATAAAAGAAAACTATCTCTCAAAGGTTTATCAGTTTTTAGGGTTTTCACGCAACGGAAACAGAGAGGATAAAACTATTGCTTTAGTAAGGAACGAAGGAGAAAGCTTGGGTAAAACAAGCGGCAGTAGATCCATCCAGTACCCCTTCTCTCAAAGCGGGTACCTCTAACTTAAGCATCAACACCTCTCTCGAGGCTCCTGGTCCTAAGTTAGAGTGGAAAGGTCACTAAAGCAGCTCCGATCCTGGGCACTCTCATACTCCCATATCGGACCAAACACTAGAGCCACAACACCTCTCTCGAGGCTGCTGCAATGGGAAAACAGAGTTCCGTAGCTAGTCAAAACGTGATCCAAGCGTACAAGCTAGAGTTCGGATGCTAAACAAAACAATCATCCAACAAAAGGGACCAGACATAAAACAACAGTTAATTAAAACTCTTCTAATTCCATTAGCATAAAAGGTTCTGGTTACATTGCATAAGTAAAGAAAATAAATGACTGAAATTAGTAAAGATAAATGTCGCCTTCTTGATTTAGAAGGGCAACAGGCACTAGTAGATCCCTAAGAGCCCTCCGGCTCGATACCAGGCGAAAGCCTTGCCCAATACACATATGTCGGGTGGTACACCCTCTCGGGCGACACGCTCATGACGGGTGGACGTATCATGCCTGGCGCTCATGCTCGATACGATTGTGTCAGGAGGCAGCCTCTCGAGCGACACGTCATGACTGGTGATGCGTATCGGGCTTGGTATCATGTCGGGCCAGAGTTTTGCTTAGAGTATCGGGTACTCATATCAGGTGTCCTTGTTGGCTGATATCGTTCTACAGCAGTGCCCGGGGCCGATCCTAAGTGAACCATTTCCTCCCTCTTGGGTCGAGGAAGTGCTCACCTAGTATCGCCCGGTACACCTCTGAGGCATGACACACTAGCTCCAGATGCTTTCCCAAGTTGGCTT
>OY856412.1:248224243-248264243 GCA_963693085.1 Alisma plantago-aquatica | reverse complement strand
ATATGGTGCAATCAATGATGACATTAGTTGAACTTCTGACTATGTACTGGGGTTATGCTCTAGAAACCACTATGTTTAGACTAAACTGAGTACCATCTAACATGGTTCAAAAGACACCATGTGAGATATGGTATGGGAAGCATCCCAATGTGTCTTTTATGAAAAATTGGGGTTTTGAAGCTTATGTGAGAAAGTAACTTGCTGAAAAGCTTAGATGTGAATCTAATAAATCCTACTTCGTTGGATGCCCTAAGGAAAGCAAAGAATATTATTTTTAGGCCCTATGTAACAACACAATGTTTGTTGCCACAGATGTTGCATTCCTAGATAGGATTTTATTTCCAAAGAAATTAGTGGGAGGAAAGTTGAACTAGAAGATGTTGGACACCAACAAAAAAAAATAGAACTGATGGACCTGCAAGAGAACCAAATAGAATCACAAAGTGTTGTGCAATCCCAAATTCCCCAAGTAATACCATGTAGATCTAGTAGAACACACTTCAACCTAAAAGATTTGGTAACTTGTGACCCGAGAAGGTAGCCACTTAGTCATGAATGATGAGAAAACAACCTATCTAGAAGCTACTAAGGGACAAAAGTTTGAGAAATGGCTTGAGACTGTGAGATCTAAAATGGATTGATGTATGCCAACAAGGTATGGAACTTGGTAGATCCACATGAAAGGGTGAAACCGATAGGGTGCAATTGGGTCTTCAATAAGAAGAACAACATGGATGGTAAAGTAGAGACCAATATGGGAAGATTGGTTGCAAAGGGTTTCAGACATGTTTTGGGTGTTGATTATGGTGAAACCATTTTTGTAGTTGCCATGGTTAAGTTCATCAGGATCGTGCTTTCTATTGCATCTGATCATGACTATCAGATTTGGAAAATGGATGTTAAAACCAAATTTCTTAATGAGAATTTTCTTGAGGATGTGTATATGATGCAAACTTAGGGTTTTATAAATTTAAAGCATGGAAATAAAGTTTGTAAGCTACAAAGGTCATTCAATGGACTCAGTCAAGCATCTGAAATCTGGAATCTTCATTTTGACGAAGTTATCAAAGATTTTGTCTTTACTCAAAATGAAGATGAACCTTGTGTATACAAGAAGTTTAGTGGGGTGATGATTGTATTCCTCATATTGTATGTGGATGACAAACCATTTATGGGGAATTCCATCCCTACTTTACAATAAGTAAAGACATGGCTAGGAAACATGTTTTCTATGAAAGACTTTGGAAAAGCATCCAACATCATGGGAATTAAGATCTATAGAGATAGATCTAGAAGGCTTCTTGGACTAAGTCAAAGAACATACATTAACAATGTGTTGAAGATGTTCAAAATTGAAAGCTTAAAGAGAGGAAGCCCACCTATTGCACATGGAGTTTCCATATTTAAAGCTCAATGACCTAGTTCTTTTGAAGAAAGGGAGAGCATGAGTAAGACTCGATATGAATCTGCAATTGGATCCATCATGTATACAATATTGTGTATCTATCCAGATTTCTCATATGGCTTGACAATGATGAGAAAATACCATTCATCTCCAAGTGTTTTTTACTAGAAAACATGATGAACATCCTTAAGTACTTGAGAAGAGCTAAGAATCAATTTCTTGTCTATGGTGGAAAGGAAGTGTTGGTGGTAAAGGGTTACACCGATGCAAGCTTCCAAAATGACAAAGATGATTGATAGTCGCAATCTAGATTTATATTTTCTCTTAACAATGGAGATGTGAGTTGTTAGAGTTCCAAACAAGAGATAGTTGGTGTATCTACAATAGAGGTCCAGCATATTGATACATTGAATGCAGCAAAGGAGGTTGTTTGGATAAAAGATGTCATCTCTAAACTTGGGGTAGTTCCAAGAATCAACAACATAATTGAGCTATATTGTGGCAACAATGGATGTAGTGCACAAGATAAGGAACCCCAAACACATCAGTGTTCTAAGCATATACAAAGGTGATTCCATCTCATACGAGATATCATACAGTGAGGACATGTGAAGATTTGTTGAGTACCAACCGAGAAAAATATTGATGACCCCTTGACAAAATCACTTTCACAGTAGAAGCATGGTGTTCATGTTAGATCATTTGGAATAAGATGAATGGGTGAGTGAGTCTAAGTGCAAGTGGAAGTATGCTCGTATGTATTCCTAGAGAGCCAATCATATGATGATTGTAATTGCACAACTTGTGAATTATTTGATTAATAATAAAAGCATTCTTCCCATTTATTCTATTTTATTCAGTTATGAGATAATGAAGTAACCTAATAAATGTGTAGAGATTGATATTACTCACTGATGTATGTCTTTGGGTTGACGACCTGAACAATAATATCATACAATGTTAAGAGTATATAGATTCTTACTTTGTCTTTAGTCTGATATTATTGTGTAAGGCTAATAGACAACCATAACACATAAGACAAGAGTGTGTGTTGGTTGATAACAAAATATCATTAGTCATAATATGTGATATCAAACCAAACACAATAATACTTGTTAGAGAACAATGTATTGGACATACCCACAATAAGAGTGATACATGGAAAACATAATTGGTAGTGAGAATCCTCTCTTATAGTGTTGATGGTGATTGTGGTTCCTAAACCTAAAATCATTTCACTCATCACATATCATTGGGCATACTATGACATCATACACCCTAATTATGAATAAGGGCTGCCATAAAGGTGATGACTAGATAACCTCGGACACATGGGGATGACTGTGAGTGATCAAGATGGGATTTGTCCCTCCTACATGAATATGATATCCTGGCCACTTGATAAGAGAGACTGACAAATGCATGGACATGCTCATGTGAGTCAATGTGTTATATTGAGCTTGGATATATCTCAGTCAGAACAATGATTGAATGGTTGAAGAGGATGACTATTCCATGCCTCGAGTTCAATCTGGATGTCACTGATAAAGGAAATATAAAAACATTGTAACACCAACCATAGAATGTAGGTTGAAGTTCTTCTCCAAATTTCCAATTACTTAGGTAGAAATAATGTGTTACTAGATGCTACACTTTTCTTGTGATGTCATAATTAGGTTATGGACATTCACTACCAACGTAATATGGAACCTATAGGGTCACACATAGGATACACTTAGAATTGAAGTTTAATCATGAATTATAACTAAATTCATTCCAAAAGTATTTAGGTAATAAATTTAACTAAATGATTGAATGGCTGGACTCTGAACCAACCAGTTCAAGTGTTGAACTGACCAAATAGTGTCAAGTTGATTGGATATTGCATTAGCTAAATTCTAGATGAATCAAGGCATGAACCGACTCATTCATTGAGTGAATCGATCATCTCAAGATCACCAAATGACTATGTCATAGGATGAGACGTTAGTTTCATGGATGAATTTGATTGCATCAAGTATTAGTGTTGATCTTGTTATGCCTTAATTGCATTAGAATTACAATTACAATTGTGATTGGGAAACAAGATGAAATGACTAGTTCACTAGATGAACCAATTGATTTACATTCAAACTGATTGGTACACCTATGAACCAATCCTTTCACAAATCACAAGTTGTGAATGATGAAATTCTAGTCCCTTCCACTCTCACACATATTGGGAACCTTGACCCTCACCCTACAATAAATAGAGGGGAACTAGGGTCTTCCAAATGACACAACTCAATTCCTTTTGACAATTGTTTGTCTTGTTTGGTACTAGTACGTGAGAGAACACGAGAAAATCCTACCCCATAAAGGGTGGGATAGAAAGGGAGAACAATTTTAGGAGAGAAAGTTGGTGACTAGTATGCCAAGATAATGGGTCAACTCCTTTTTGTTCATTCTACTAGAGCGACAACAGGTCCCGGTGGTTCGTGTGGACTACTCTAGAGGCATGGATCTTTTCTCGCTATGAGGAAAATGTCAACCTACCGTGTATGGTGATCAACTAGGAGACTGACATAGATGTTGTTTGAGTGCAACATGAAGGAAGGGTGCATACCACAATGGAGAGATTTTCACTGGACTTGCTCAAGGACTATGTATATCTTCTAAATCATCCTTCCCACTGGATAGTTATTGACGCAATCCATTGGTTAAAAGGGGAATATGGCATTTAAATTTTTGTTTCTGCTTCATGTTCGGTTTCCATATTTTCCTACATCGTCCATTGAGGAGTAACCAATATTCTTTATCTATAATGGAGTAGGGGCCTTTCTTACAAGGGGAATGTCAACCTTGGTCCTTGGGTCATCATTTTAACGATGACCTTGCTATCAATAGACTGTGTAGGAACCTAGGTGATTTCTAAACTCATACAAGGAGGAAAAGTTAATAAAAAATGTCATTCTTCCTATTTGATGATCCTAAAAGGTCCTTCAAATAACACATAGTAATCAAGTGGGGTTTCTTCTATTGTTAACTACTATTAGTTACTTTTTATGTACCAACTTTTTTCAAAAATAACTATCATGTGGGTAGATAAAAATGAGTAGTTATTTTTTCTATATTTATGTATGTGGGTCAAATTACAACGACCATGTCTAGGATTGTCATTGCCATTCTATATCTATGTCGCTCCTCGTCATGTTTTCAATAAATTCAAAGTGGCTTTCCATTAGAGTTCGTCAAAATATTGGTCAAAAAGATCAATATATCAAGCATGAGAAATAAAGTACCATTGTATCAACTTATAAAATGGTCCCACAAGAGCCAAGGTAAATACGTGATTTTTAGAGTCAATTTTAATATTTTTAACAAAACTAAGAGAAAAATTGAAACCATCTAATGAAGTACTTTTTAGTGTCTATATTGTTCAAATGCAAAAAGCACATTAATCAAGTTTTAGAAAAAAGAAATTTTTTTAAAAATGAATATGGAAGCCTTATGTGTGATTTTTCAAATATCCATCATATTAATAATAAAGTTTTGAGAAAAAAACTAAATAGCATGCGCTGGAACTAAAAACCTCAACTTTAGGCTATTGCGCCTAGGTTTCCCCCCACCCCTTTGTCGGGGTGGGTTGATACGCACTATGGCCTGGCCCCTCCCTCTCTCTTGACATCCCCATGGGATCCTCATCCCTAGGTGTCCACACCAAGTTCCTCTATGATGATGTCAAGATGCTCATGGCTCCTGAGGGAGATGAAGACTCTGAGGCCCCCTTCCAGGAGGTTAGGAGATGCCACTTGAAGGCCGGAGCAGTTACCTCTCCCACTCATGCTACCTCGGTGGTCACCCCTGACCAAAGTTCCCCTCCTAGGAAAGAGCAGAGGGAAGAGATGTGGGAAGGACAAAACACAGTTAATGCCATGAACCCCCAAAAACAGAGACCCACATTGGAAGTTACCGAGCTACCTCAACTAATTTCAGAGATCGTCTTAAAGGAGGTATCCAAGCAACTGTGACTGCCTCAAAATCTCAACTAGTGCCATAAATGCCTCTAGAAAGGGTACTAGAAGAGAGAATGCATGGCTGAGTGGGTGTGTTTCTCTTAGGGAAAGATGGGTCACTGGGCCTGACAATGCCCTGACCAACGACCAGTAACACTCCCTCCTTTCTCTGCGATCCAAAGTGTGTTCCCTCCTCCCATCCCACCCCATCCTGTACCTGAGTTCCATCCATATGCAGATGCATCGACGTTGACCTCTAAGACCATGAAGAACACCAGAGGTGAAAAGAGTAGGAGAATGGTTGTTAGTCTTCTGGCGGAGGCTGTTGTCCTTAGTTGGAAGGCCCCCACACCATGGATTACTTTGGAGAAGGCCATACAGGACATGTGGCTAGAAGCTTCATAGGTCTTCAAAATCTCACCTTCTTCAGCAATGTCTTTTATCCCAGACAAGGCAAAAAGGCAAGATATTATGGATAAGGGAAGTTGCGTAGCCCTCAGAATCATGCTCATAGCAAAACTTTGGGAACTGAATCATGATGCAAAGAAACCATGTTGGTGGTGGATTTTACTATCAAGTGTTCCATTACATTGTCATATGACTACTACCCTAAAGAAATTGGTAGGCTCCTTTGGTTCCTTCAGGGGAGTCTCTTCCTAGAGATGACACCCGACTGATCATTTTGAGGTCATGATTCTCATCGGCACCACAGGTTGTCAGGTCCCAGACAAGATTCAATTGGAGGATGATTAATTTGTTTATCAGGTCTCATTCTCCCATGTAGCCACCATCTCGGCCGCTTCAGGAGGGTTCATCTTCACTGCCCCTAGTCGTCAAGAGGGTATCAAGCTATAAGATCTTCAAGTGGCAGAGAACAAATCTGAGATGGACCCTCATTCTCTTATTGTAGAACACTGTGTGGAAGAAGCGACTCATGGTTAGAGAGGAGCAAACGATCTACCCCTATAGGATGACTGTGATCCCCTGAGGCATTTAGTTTATGATCTGAAGGGGGATGAGAGTGTTTTCAGACAGAGATGTGTCACTGATGCTTCCGCAGATCACAGGAGGCTACATGAACCACGATTGGGGGAGTTCTTCGATTTCATCCTAGAGACACAACGGTCTAGGTAGGGCTCACACAACTCAGGGATGATAGAGAGAAGATCGACTCATATGGATGCATATGAAGGATTTCTTGAGAACCCAGATGGATAGGACAATGACCATCTCGATAACACACTGGGTTCCATCTCAATCCTTCAACTTCACCTCAATAGGGAAGTAAGGAAAGAAATGATAGCACATCTTTTCAGAGTGGAGGTTGAGAGTACCTGAGGACTCTATCATGGTTTTTAGAGACGATAAGTTGGTTTTGTTATGTTAAAGGTACTCACCTAGAATGCTCGTAGGGAACTGAATGAGGAGACCAGTGATCACATAAAGGCCCTGAAGCGTATCTACAAATCAGAGTGCATTGGCATCTTGGAACCTTTTGCCCACAATTCTTGGATCATCTTATTCATGGAATGGTTGGGATACGATTGGATAGAGGCTAACGAGGTTACAAATGAGATGATTTGGATTCTATCGTCCAAAAACCTAAGACCGTCTCTAATAGCAGCTTCTTCACAACATCTTATGGTTGAAGCAGATGCTAGGGACAGTGGCTAGTAAAGATTCATGGTGGTCTATGCGAGTTGCAGTACGATAGTCAGATGCGATCTCTAGGATGACCTTGTACATATTAAGGATGTTCTCCACCCTTTGAGATGGATTATCAGGGGAGATTTCAATGTGTCTCGAGAGAAGAAGAGAGAACCGGTTGAAGCCAACCTAGCCAGCGGGCCGTTCATGTCTTCATTGCTTGGGTAGTGGCGATGGACATGATAGAGATGGACTTCCAAGGAAACCCATTCACATGGATCAACATGCAGAGAGAAGATCCTAGTTAGTGGTTAAGGTTAGTTCCTTATTTCAGCAACACATTGTGGTTGGATGAGAGCATGAACGGTCTTGTCGAGCACCTAGTGTGCACCTCACACTCCGACCACGCTCCCATGTTGGTTCATTTTCACAGGATCGACTCTAACCAGTGCAAATCTAGTTTTACATTCAAGAAGATGTGGATTCACCATGAAGGCCTAGCCGAGGTCATTAGAGTGAACTAGCACATGGAGGGATGGGGTGATCCCAGTTACTATTTCTTTGCCAAACTAAAAAACTTGAAGCTGGCACTGAAGACCTGGAACAAAAAGGTATTTGGGAATGTGTTGGGTATGGTTATAGAGGCCGAAGAAAAGTTTCTCAAATCGCATCATTTTTTTGATCATTTGACTGAATAAAATATACTAGCGATGAAGAGAGATGTTCATGAGTTGTGCCTAGATCTACTCATAGAAGAGTCTTACTAGAAAGATATCTCAAGAGTGAGAAGGCTTAAATAAGGCAATATGAGCAATGCCTTCATCCACGCCAAGTTTAAAGAAAGAAGGCATCAGGTGAAAGCACTGCACTTTCAAAGAGGAGACATATCCTAGGCAGAATTGAATGATCAAATTCTAGTTGGAGTAGTCTCATATTTCTCATAATGTTTCACAGAGAAAGGAGTTGAAGAGGATCAGGCCTTGGGTGAGTTGATCCCAAGACTTGTAACATAGGAGGATAATGTGAAACTGTACAACCTTCCTACAAAACAAGAGATATGGGAAACCATCTTGATGATGAAGGATGACGATGTCCCTGGCCCAGATGGTTTCAGGGTGAGTTTTTTACAAGTTTGTATGGAGCATCATAAAAGGGGATTTTGTCCAATTTGTCCACCATTGTCTCAATGATTCCTACATTTATAGGGGGGATATGGCGAACAAATTGGTCCTAATCCAAAGTTTCCCCTCCAATCTAGATGAGTGACTTCTGCCCCATCAACATCAGTAATGTATCTATGAGAATTGTTAGTAAATTATTGGCAGTAAGGTTGGGCTTGGTGTTGTCGAGTATCATCGCCAAGGAACACAGTGCATTCGTGCATGGCCATGACATCACAAACAACATTAGTGTGGCGCATGAGTTATGCAATGACATCAACTAGAAAGACAAAGGTAGAGAGAATATCACCCTCAAAGTGGACATGAATAAGGCATTCGACCGAGTAGACTGGGGCTTCTTATGGAATACCTTGGAGGCCTTCAAATTCATCAAGAACTTCATCAAGTTACTTCAGAAAATTCTCACTGGAGCTTTTTTCACGGTTTCCATGAATGGTAGTCACGTTATCTTCTTCCCATCCTCGACAGGCCTTATACAGGATGATCCCTTGTCACCAAGGCTCTTCATCTTGATGCAAGAAGTCCTAGAATGGGCGATCGAGATGCAAATGGATGATGGAGGCTTGTGCCCCATCAAGACGAGAGGCAGAGGGATGATGCACTCACACCTTTTTTTGTTGATGTATCATTTTATTCTGTTCCAATACAGGTCTTACCATCCCCAACCTCCTTCATACAATCTCCCTCTATGATAAGGCATCCAGATAAGTGATGAACAAATCCAAGACTTCCTTTATCTGTAGAAAGTCTAACAAAGCAAAGATTGAGGGGTTGTCCCTTTTCCTTAGGTGTTGATTACCAGTGTGAGTAGATGAGTTACCTAGGGGTACCTTTTCCCACTGGTAGAATCACATCACTTGGGTTCATGAACCTGGTCGAGAAGATCACCACAAAACTGGTGGGCCGGTAGGGAAGGATTCTCTCTATGGCGGGGAGAATCACTCTCATCAACCATGTGCTGACTTCCATTCCGATCTACTCCCTCAGTGGTATGGTGATTCCAAAGGTTGTTCTTCAAAAGATAGAAAGCCTTTTTGCTTAATTCTTGTGGGAGGCATCGGGGGGAGGGAGGTGTAAGCATTGGATCCCATGGAACTACATCACCAAGCCCAAAGTTGAAGGTGGAATAGGCATTGTGAGTTTGGTCGATCTACAACAAGGCATGTTTCTCAAGGCAGCGTGGCTCATGCTGAGCTCAGATTCCCTGAGAGCACGGTACTACCATATTAAATATGCACAAAGTAGGATTTGGACTGTGGACACAGACCATCCAAGCTAGTTAAAGAAGTCGTTGTTTGCTTCCCCACTGTGGCGTAAGGTTTGCCAGTTTTTCCCCAAGCTCCTCCAACATGTTTGGTGGCACCCAGGCCACAACCATGAGTTACCATTTTGGACCTCTAAATGGTGTGACAAGCTCGTCCTCCATCATGCCTTGCCAACCCACAACCCTTCCTTTAAGGAAACCTTATCAAATTTCTTGGTGCAAGGTGATGATTGGGATTGATCAATACTATTAGAGAAGGTAGATGACTCAAGTGTTGAAACCATAAGAAACATTGAGCACCTAGGAATGCACATTAGAAACACTCGAATGATATGGGTTCCGACATAAGATGGGAGTTTTAACACCAAATCAGTAAGAGAAGTTTTCAAAATTCATGGTAATGAGAAACCACTCCACTCTTGGATATGGAATCCAACAATACCACTCAAGGTATCTACTTTTGTATGGAAGTTGGTACATGGAACCATCCCAGTTGATAGCAAGGTACAAGACTTCCAAATCGAGATGGTCTCAAAATGTGACTGTTGTGAGGAGGTGAAGGAGGAGAACCTTGCACATCTTTTACTCAACATTGACCTGGAGGCAGATTTGTGGCACAGAGTAGCAGAATTGATTAGTCTACGACCCCAAAGTAGAGGAGGGATCAAGGAGAACATGTATCACTTTTGGAGGAGTGCCACCTCCACATCCATGGATGGAGTTTTGATTGAAATTCTACCACAATTGATTATTTGTCACATCTCGAAGCAGCGATGCCTGAGAAGGTATGATAACAAAAAGGCTCTGACATTTATTCATTGGGAGCGAATCAAGTCGACAACAACTGCAACATGTAGAGAGATCCTTTTCAAAAAGGTGGAGGAAAAATACTGAAACGAGTTCTTCTTAGACTAGGGTCTTCTGCAACCAAGAAATAGAGCCATGAGTTTCATGGCTATCAGATGGGAACCTCTAAAAATTGAAAAGATCAAGTTAAACGTAGCGGTCCTTGGGGCTATTCCAGGATGCTCCATCTCGGTGGCCATCAGAGGGATCATTATGGACCATAACCATAGGGTCCAGCTAGCATTCGTCACACGGATAGAAATGGAGAAGTCCGTGGAGGCGCTACTGGTCACTACTAAATACGACCTTAACCTATGTTGTCTCTGTGATAGCATGCTAAATACGATATAGGTTGGTTCCCCTGATGTGGGCCTATTGAATTTCACTAAAGTGAGACACTAGAGGCACCATGATAAGATCTTGAGAATTCGAACCAAAATGACCGATCTTAATATCTCAGGTAGAGAGATATACAAGGAAGGGAATATAGTGGTGACTACCTTGGCTGAGCACGGAAGACATCATGACACGTTGACAATTCACTCATTGTGTGATCTTTTGTGATGAGTATCATATCTTTGCCATTTCAAAAAAATAGAAATGGAACTCAAAAAATGTCATATAGTGAATAGTTAGTCTAATCATAGTTGTTTGGGGTACACTTGTATAGCTATACATTGTGGAGGGTTATAGCTTTATTTTTTACTCTTTTGAGCAGGAGTATATGCATTTTCTTTGGGTTCTGAGGTCGAGGGAGGAGGGATGAATACATCTTCATGTTCTAAGAAAAAAATAGAATTTTTGATCTAGTAGCAGAGTGGGAGGCTTCCACATCTTGTTTCTCAAAAAATGTACATTCGAAGAAATTTTCCCCAATCGAGTTATGGATAGTTTATTAGAGTGTAACTATATAGATGTTTTCTTATGTGAAGATAAAATCATGAAGCTTTGCTATAATTTAAAATGTAAGTTCTATATATGTACACAAACTCCTATAAAGTTATGGTGTGTGGAAAAAATTCCATTTTGGTTTTCTGAAGTACTTTTTACATTGTCCTACAAGCTTTTCTTCTCTCAAGAGCATATCTGAGGGTTAACATCTATAATTGGGTACCTACTTCTTTAAGTAGCAACTGACGAGGGGGATTCAGATCTGCATGTTTTGGGACCACACTTTTGGAGCCAAAATGATAAGGTGTGGATTGTAATCAACTAACAAGTGGATCTATAATAAAATGGGCAGTGTACACCTTATTTAACAAAGAACAACAAATCATGATGTAGCAGGAGGAGATATCCTGTCCATATGGATCAAGTGGTCAAATTCAAATAGTATTCATGAACTTCACTAGATTTGATATGAACTTGAGCATTGTTTAGATATCAAAAAAAGTTCATAAATTGACCATAATTGAAATGAACTCAACCAAAGTTGAGGCCCCACCAAATCAGTCACATAGAAATTGTAATGACTCGTTGTCAAATTAGTCATATAATTAGGGTTTGCTTGGATGATTTCATGCTTAATCATATTGATTATTATTTAAATATTGATTAACGATGTTAGTTTATTTTTAATGTTTTAACTTCATGAAAATATTTAATCATAATTTGATTCACGTAATTAGGGTTTAAGTAAAGACCCTAATTGACCAAAATTAGGGTCTTGATGACATATGATTACATAATTTGACAAGTATAGTGGAATACTAAATGATTTTAAATATTTATTTACAATTTTGATTTAGTTGAGATTTGGTTATAGTTTGGGTAATTCAATTATTAATTTTTTTGAAAAATATTAATTTTTTTGAAAAATGTTCTAACGAGTTTGTTGGTGAAGTTTTCCCAAGAGAAACACAACAGAGCATGTTTTCAGATTGAAATATAGTAGATTGGTATTTGAATTTTATCTTTTTATTGCCAATTGATATGAAATTTTAAATGTATTTTGGAAACTCTAACTTAGGAATCCTATTACATTTTCATAATTTTTGGATGATGCTTGAGTCCTATGGAGTTTGATGTTGATCGATTTTCCCCCAGGACAAACTTAGCAGACCTTACATTCTGGCTAAAAAATAGTGGTTCATATATTATTTTTATCTTTATATTAGTAATTTTGAATGATCTAAAATTTTTACTGAATCTATAAAATATTATTTTAAACAATATTCTAATTTTTTATAATTTTTGGAAGAGGTTTGACCTTTTTAGTAAACAATTTTCGATAACATATTTTATGATAGAAAAATCTGTTGAAATAAAATAGAGTACAAATTGACCCAAGCACCTTAATTGATATATATGAGCAATCAAGAACCCTAGGAGCTCTCATATTTCATGATCCATTCCATAGAAATGAAATCCTAGAGAAAGGGTAAAGCTAGGTTTTTGAGAGGAGAAAGTGGTGGGGATGTTGACTTAGGGTTTAAGTATTTGAGATAAGATGAAATCAACGCTTTTGTGATGAGAGGAGGAAGAAATGGATTCAATTGCTAGAGTTTGATTCATTTTACAAAAATAAAGAGTTGTACCAACATTTTTAAGGTGCTTTATTACAATAGGTGAATGTTTTTCTCCCTTTAAGCATTGTATTCATGTTGAAAGTCTAATTCTATCTGGCTAAAAGAATAAAAAACATTGCCTGTATTTGTTTGTGATTGGATATTGATTAGGAAAGATATTAGGGAATAAAATTCCACTGAATTTGATTATTTCTCACTGAATGGGACTTACTTAGTTCGTGATATAATGATTGAGGGTTCATGAAAAATTCTATAGATTGATGACTATGCTATTTCATGTTAATATTGCATAAACATTAGTCTAGTGGCCAATATATCTGGGAATTGAATTGGCATGTATAGAATCAGACTTGAATTGTATTAGAATGAATTAAACAAGTGTTTTTTTTGTCTTACATAAAGTTTATATGATATATACATATGGATCAGTATGAGGTGGTGATATTCACTATTTAGGATTTGCATTGAGGGATTGAATTAAATATTTCAATTAATTAGTGTATACTTATCACTAATGAATTAAATATGTGAAAATGAAAACTAGGGTTTCCATGTGTGTGAATATCCCTTATTACCCCTTGTGCACCATGATGAGATTACAGAATGATATTATTCTTAAGATATGTTGAACTAAGGATGACTTCTTAAAAACCCCTAGAAGTTTAGGATTAAAATGAATATGAATGATAAAGCTGGAACATGTATATAAGGTTGTAAATTTGAGGAAATTTTGAATTGTACGTATTAATACTTCAATTAAGGCTGTCAAGTCTTACTAATATGATCCACTGCTAATGAATCTATTTTAATGTGGCTTATGAAATGATGAGTAAACCCTCATATGAGTGTGGGTCCTTTTATACAAGCTACATAACATTGAATTAGGAAGAATGTTTAGAGCTTATGATGTAAGAAGATGTAACCTAAACCATCTTTTAAGCTAAAGTGAGTATTATAATAAAGAATGATCATTTATTTATTATGGGAATGGCATTAGAAGTCAATGACATAGAAAACTTATCCAAATATAAGAAATGATATGAACAAAAATGTACGGAATGGTTATGACCAATTAAAGATGAAACTAATGAAGTTATTAAGAAGAAGTCATTAATTTTTTATTTGAAATACATGTTGATTAAACCAAATTGAATGAAATATACAAAAACTAGACTCTGATGGATGTCAATGAGAACAGAAGCATTATATATCAAGTGAATTAACAATGATTGGTTCTAATAATGTAATGAACATTACATTAAAGAAGGGGAGATTAATGAATACGGAATGAAGGAAAAAGATGATAATTAGTAGAAAAATCCAAGAACCTAACCCTAACCCTAAAATGATGAGTTAGATGATGCTAATGGATAACAATATCAAATGAGGGATTAATAAATGCACCTAATTGTAGTTATGTTCAATTAAAAATGACGTTCAAGCATCTGAATTGATTTACAAGAATGTATTCTTGGGTTGTGATTGTTTGATAGAATAGTTCTACTCTGAGGATGGACTATTTTTGATGTACTTCAAATGATATTCAATATGTGTTCATGAGAAACACTAATTAACAGCTGAAATAAAATAAGAAGAGAACGATGTGTGTTATGCATTTATATGCATGCAATTTATTTAAATCTATTGGAATTTGATGGAATAAGTATATGTTTTATGATAAATTTATCTAAGTATGATGAATGATACATTATATCTATATGCTTTTATTGTTACTAGTTATTATGCCTATATGTATATTTGTTTAGAACTTTGATATAGAATGAAATGATAAGAAATATATTGAGATTGAACTTAACATGCACTACTTACATTTGAGAAACCTTAATGATGGCAAATGCTGCATAATGAGATTATGGCTTGGGCTGAAAGCCTACTGATGGATATCAATCCATGATAGGGTTAATGCTAGACAATGAGATTATGTATCGGGCTGCTATGAGATGATGTAGAAAATGGAAAGTGTAATATGTTTTCAAAATTACAAATTTGTTGTGCTTCTTTCTTTAATCATTGTCTTTTTGATAAGCCTAATATGTTTCATGTTATTCTAGTTATGCAAGAATATGCACATGTGATACATGACATTTTGAATTCTTTTAAGATGAGTAAAAGGGATTAATAACAAGTGAAATGATGAAACATCTAGTTAGGTTCCCTGAACACCATGAATTTCCCCCAAGGACCACACTGGGGAAACAAAATAGATCTCCTTGTAGTAATCAATGAATTATGGGAAGGATTTCCAGAGTGTGGATCGACACCTTAAAGGTTAGACCACCAAGATTTAGGAGTGAGTCATCTAGAGTGGATCTTTCCCTAAATCCTTGTTGTGAAAGTCTATGTCCATGGGGAATAGACTCTAAATGAAATGAAATATGTGAAATATGAAAATATGTGAAATGTTGTGATATGGGATATATTGTTTTACTAGTTCCTATCTTAAGTACTGGAGATGAGGAAACGAGCCTCTTTAGGCAACTTTGACAGAGTGGAATTTTCCATAAGAATGATGAAATTACTATTTTACCCTCATTATACTCACTCATGATCCTCAATCATTTTTCTTGGCATCATAATCAATGTTGAAACTGAAATACCAAATATGGCGATCAATGTGAATTTTATACACATTATAACACCTTAAATTTTATTAATTGAGAAATTTGTACAAAGAAGAAAATTGATCCCTTAAACTTCATATTTTGTCTCTCTTCTAGATATTGTCCACATTTTTTTAAGCTATGGTCCAAATTTCATGTCATTTGGACATTTCTACTATTTTCTATGAATTTTGGAAGTTATGTGCTCAAAATCCCCTTCTATTTTCCTATTTATTGACAAATTCCATGTCAGCGATTCACTTGCTAAGGAAGGGGTGATTCCCAGCCCTTAGAACTGAGCCACATGGATCCAAGCCAGATCAGATGGCTTCTGGCTTGTCTTCTACCTCCCGCAATCAGCGGGGAGGAGTAAATGATGACTGAGAATGGGATCTCCCGCCTTTGACCATGAATCAAAGTTTTGAGGGAGCCAAAACCCCCGCCTCACAAATTCGAACGCACCCAACCCTATTTTGATTGGGTTTCGAGCATTTTTGTGCCACCAAAATGAGCTCCTCACATCCTGTTCTCACTTTGGCGGCCATGATTTCCATCAAGGAGTCCCCTAGCCCTAAACCTAGCCCCAAACTTATATAAACACCTTTGAGATCCGTAGCAAGTAGACCTTATTCAAAGCAACAGTATCGTGCACTCTCCCAGCCTCAAGAACCCCTGATTTCCTCCCCATCCATCTCATTCCAGTGCGGCACCACCACACAGCTCAGATTAGGTGCTCCTCATCCACACATCCTCCACCAGTTCTGAGACCTCCATCCCCTTAGTGACATTGTCGTTGCCTTCCCTAGGTAAGCCTCCTCCTAATCCCTTGCTCTATCGGAAAGTCCCTCTGCTACTTTCTGTGGCTCCTACGGAGGTGTTCGGGAAGGGAAAGTGATCAAGAAACGAAGGAGCAAGGGCGGTCCGACCCGGTCCAACCAAGTCAAAGGCCCCGCTGAACCAGCATCAAATCGGACAAACCATGATTGAACCGACCGATCAAAGTCCTGAACCACCATGCGAGTCACCCCACCTACATGGCTCCATCTTGGCCAGTCCTGGTCCATCTTACGACCATCGTTTTTCAAAATAAGGTATTTTTGTGCTCCTCTCTACTCTAAAAATCAGTAAAATGGCCATATCCTTCTTAAATCATAGTAATTGCATCTTAGCTCCAAATAATTTGTATAAATTGTCAATCATGATCAAAAAAATCCAATGGATCATTTAAAAATACTTTGAAGACTTTATTCCGAGTGATTTGCACTGATATCCCTTAATCTTGTTCCTTTGCTTATTTAATATGTTTAATGGTTCAATAATGTTGTTTAATATTTGGAAACCCTAGAATTAGAATCTAATGATCATTGTGAAACCTAGATCTAATCTAGTTGACTAATCTACTATTTAATATGAATCCTTAGTGATGTAGATCTTTTTACTTGATGCAGTCTTGAATATTATCTCCATGAATAATTAGTAATCTTGATCCTAATCTTACAAAACAATTGATATAGTTTTAACCCATCAATCTGATCTTGAACACAAATGATGTTAGAACATGATGATGATATAAAGATTTGATTATGACTTGATATCAATCATAATATCCTAGAAAACCTAAGTAAGTCATTCACACTTGAAAATACATGACACTGGAAGAAATGTTGGATATATTGAAATATGGTTTGATTATAAGTGAATGACCCAACCGTAAGGTTGTCATAGAAAAGTGTAACCCTAATCTTGAATATTGAAATATGATATTATAAACATCATGATCTTGACCCTTGATCCAATCTTGTGAATTAGGATCTGAATCGATGGTTCTACCAATTACTTGTTGATTTATACTCAAAATCCTCGGTGAAAGGTACGCTATTATATAACTCCTCCTTGATTGTTTTGAAGATACTTTTTTGTATCTATTGACTGTATGCTTAGATATTTACTTGGATGAGATATTGTTCCCTATGATTTGTCTTCTATTTTTCTATACTATATTTTGAAAAACATGAAAACATAAATTGCATGCCCATTATGATTGCCCGTATATTGGTAATGATGATGATATTGATAATGTTGATAATGTTGATATTGAGTACAACAACACCCTTATTGGAGGTGGGACTTGTACATTGTCTTCCTATGTTCCTATGGTAAGAAGGAGCCTAGTGACCTTCCCCATCGCGTTGGGGTAATAGAGTCACACAAAATATATAAGCATGCTTCTCAAATTACCACATAATGGGAACTCATAATAAAAGTTGAATTTCTTGAAAAACTTGTCGAATACATGTTAGTGTTGCAAATTGCTTGTTATTTCTTTTGAATATAAGTCCTGCCATGTATACATATTTTATTATAAATTGCTTTGCTTGATTTTTATAGCGTACCATGCAATTTCATGATTGTGTCTTGATTTTCCTTATTTTAGGCAATACAAATTAAAAACTGAATAAAATCGCTTCCACACTCATACACTCTGATTGCAAAGATAGATCAGATATATCTCCATATTGGGTTAGTTTGTTCTTTAATTATCCAGTTTTTTAGTTATTTATTTCTTATTGTATATGCCAGTGTGATTGATCCTATTGGGCCACTCAGAGTTGGGCGCTTCAATCCCTTTTCTACTGTCGAGGCAGTGGGATTGGGATTGGGGTAAGAATAATTCCATGATAGTTGGTATTAGAGCTTTCACACTCCCATATACATTGAGGAAATAATTTCTCAAGTCTCTTACACCCAAGAGACCCTAAAATCCATAATGGTGAAAATTCATGTGTTTAGGCTCGGGGTCCTATCCGTCTTCACAGTGGTTGAGATCCCCCGCTCTACCTAGCCTCAATTGATCCGAAACTGGACCTAAAGGTTCTCTTGTGAAACCCTAGAGAGTCTTCTAGCATATCATCTCTTCTTTAAGGACTATCCTAAGACAACCATATAGATGAAGATTAGGTAGTCTTCTCATCTCCTCATGTGGTCCTTTCTTGTGACCTTTTACCACATGATGTCCCGATTATGGGTAGCTTATGCATGGGAAAAAAGGGAATATCACTAAATTTTGAAAGTTGATACCATGATCTGACCTTAATTTGAAAACTTGATTTTTCATCAATGCAATCAAATACTCATGGTTGACCCTTCATTAAAACTTAAATTAATCGAAACTAGACTAGATGTTTTCTATGTTTGAGGTAAATGATACGAATTATGATATGGTGAAATAAGGATGACTTATACCTTATAACTCATTGTTGATGAGGTCTCGATTTGATTAATGCCCATGTTGCCCTATTATGAATTAAACCTCATACACAGTTAAGCAAACTCATATCCTATTCTATACACATCTTGACTATGCTATCAAGTGACTAAGTTTAGGACTCACAATACCATGAGGTAAGACTATGATACAAAAAGTAAATTCCCTATTGACTTTGATGCCTTTTGCAATCTTGATTTTGATATGAGGAATATGGGCCTAAATTTTGCACTATTATTCTCTAATTCCTCAAATGCCAAATTCAAATCCTTGATTTCCAAATTATATTATGACCTTATGGAATATGATTTGATCATTGATACTCTCCCTATTTGGATAAGCTCAATTGGATAATGACTAATGTTGGTAATCTGCTAGATTAGGGTGGTATTTGACTAATGACTCCCCTAACCTAGGTCACATCTCTATTTTGACTACCTCTAAGTTTTCATCCTATTGGTTATTTAGAGTTTGGAAAGGTATTTCCTTCCACCCTATTTGGACTGGTTGACCTAAGCCTAATAGGTTAACCCATGGTTGATACTCGATCTTAAATATTGATTTGATAATGATCTTGATATATGACAATGTTGACTATAGCTTGTGGTTTATTTCCTAGATAGACCTAGGTCTATATTATTCATCAACCTTGGAAACATGATAATGAAATTATGATATGTTTCTCGAATATTACTTGAATAATGTTGCTCAAAATTGGATATAGATGAATTATACACCCTAAGGTCTAAATAGGAATCTAAACCCTAGCTTCAAATTTTAGACCTATGACTTTTGATTTTGATTCTTGATATTGATATAATAATGTGACTCACGATTATCAATATTAATAATGATAAAAAATCCTATGTTCACATTATTTGGACCTTGAGATCACCCTAGATATATGACTTATGACTTCAAAATCCCAAATTTTGAAATTTTCAAAATGATGACTATATTGACTCTCTCAATTTATGACTTAGGGTTTAGCTCTCATTAGGAATAGGGTGGGACATTCCCATTGATTTTGAACTCGAAATAATGATATTGAAAGTATGATTTGGTCTTGAAATGTTGAAATCTAAAATCTCAAATCATGGATGCATAACCCCACCTAGGCCAATGTAGAGTCCAGGACCCTGAGATATTGGGATTGAATGTCACCTTGTACACTTGAAATCTATTTGTTTGACCTAAAATATGATCTATCCAAATTTGTGATCAATAGGATGATTTGCATATTTGAGACTCATATGACGACTTTGGACAATATATGCGTTGATCTTGCTTGATGATGAAATGGTGTTAGTACCAAGTTGATTAATGTATGGAACATGGAATCCCAATTATGATTATTGGATTACTTGAAATTTGAGGACATGATTTTGATTTTATACTTGAGTATACCCCAATATTTGTGGAAATGTCTTAGGTTGAATAATACCAATTTTTGAGGATATTTTTGAATTTTGGGGACAAAATTCCTTTTTAAGAAGGGAAGGATGTGACAAAGTGGAATTTACATAAGTATGATGAAATTACTATTTTACCCTTATTATAATCACTCATGATCCTCAATCATTTTTCTTGGCTTCATAATCAATGTTGAGACTCAAATAAAAAATATGGTGATCAATGTGAATTTTATACACATTATAACACCTTAAATTGATTAATTGATCACTTTGTCCAAAGAAGAAAATTGATCCCTTAAACTTCACATTTTGTCTCTCAAACTTTTTCTAGATATTCTCCACAATATTTTGAAGTTGGGTCCAAATTTCATGTCATTTGGACATTTCTACTATTTTCTATGAATTTTGGAAGTTATGTGCTCAAAATCCCCTTCTTTTTGCCTTTTTATTGACAAATTCCATGTCAGTGATCGACTTGCAAAGGAAGGGGTGATTCCCATCACTTAGATCCGAGCCACACGGAGCCAAGCCAAATTAGACGACTTCTGGCTTGTCTTCTACCTCCCGCAATCAGTGGGAAGGAGTAAATGATGACTGAGAATGGGATCTCCCGCCTGTGACCATGAATCAAAGTTCTGAGCGAGCCAAAACCCCTACCTCACAAATTCAAACTCACCCAACCCTATTTTAATCGGGTTTCGAGCATTGTTGCACCACCAAAACTAGCTCCTCTCCTCCTGTTCTCACTCCGGCGGCCATGACTTCCACCAAGGAGTCCCCTAGCCCTAAACCTAGCCCCAAACCTATATAAACACCTTCGAGATCTATAGCAAGTACACCTTGTTCAAAAAGACAGTCTCGTGCGCTCTCCCAGCCTTGAGCACCCCTGATTTCCTCCCCATCCTTCTCATTCTAGTGCGGCACCGCCACACAACTCAGATTAGATACCTCTCATCCACACGTCCTCTCCCAATTCTGAGACCTCCATCCCCTTCGTGGGGTCTCAACAAGTTGGAACGACATCGTTGTTGCCTTCCCTAGCTATCCCTCCTCCTAATCCCTTGCTCCACTGGCAAATCCCTCCGCTGCTTTCTGTGGCTCCTGTGGAGGTGTTCGTGAAGGGAAAGTGATCAAGAAACGAAGGACCAAGGGCGGTCTGACCCGGTCCAACCAAGTTAAAGGCCCCACTGAACCACCATCAAATTGGACAAACCATGATTGAACCGGACGATCAAAGGCCTAAACCACCAGGTGAGCCACCCCACCTACAGGGCTCCATCTCGGCCAGTCCTGGTGCATCCTACGACCATCCTTTTTCACAATAAGGTATTTTTGTGCTCCTCTCTACTCTGAAAATCAGTAAAATGGTCATATCCTGCTTAAATCATAATAACTGCATCTTAGCTCCAAATAATTTGTATAAATAGTCAATCTTGATAAGAAAAATCCAATGGATCATTCAAAATACTTTGAAGACTTAATTCTGAGTGATTTTCACTGATATCCCTTAATCTTGTGCATTTGCTTATTTAATATGTTTAATGGCTCAATAATGTTGTTTAATATTTGGAAACCCTAGAATTAGACTCTAATGATCATCGTGAAACCAAGATCTAATCTAGTTGACTACTCTACTTTTTAATATGAATCATTAGTTATCTAGATCTTTTTACTTGATCCAATCTTGAATATTAACTCCATGAATAATGAGAAATCTTGATCCTAATCTTACAAAACAATTGATATGGTTTTAACACATCAATCTGATCTTGAACATAAATGATGTTAGAACATGATGATGACATAAAGACTTGATTATGACTTGAATATTGATCATGAAAATTAGGGTTGACACATATGATCCTAGAATACCTAAGTAAGTCATTCACACTTGAAAATACATGACACAGGAAGAAATGTTGGACATATTGAAATATGGTTTGATTATAAGTGAATGACCCAACCGTAAGGTTGTCCTAAAAAATGTGTAACCCTAATCTTGAATATTGAAATATGATATTTTGAACATCATGATCTTGACCCTTGATCCAATCTTGTAAATTAGTATATGACTTGAAGGGTCTACCCATTACTTGTTGATTTATACTCAAAATCCTCGGTGAAAGGTATGCTATTATATAACTCCTCATTGATTGTTATGAAGATACTTTTATGTATCTCTTGACTGTATGCTTGTCTATTTACTTGGATGAGCTACTTTTCCCTATGATTAGTCTTCTATTTTTCTATACTATATTTTGAAAAACATGAAAACATAAATTGCATGCCCATTATGACTGCCCGTATATTGATAATGATGATGATATTGATAATGTTGATAATGTTGATATTGAGTACAACACCCCCCTCATTAGAGGTGGGACTTGTACATTGGCTTGCTATGTTCCTATGGTGAGAAGGAGCCTAGTGACATTCCCCATTGCGTTGGGGTAATAGAGTCACACAAAATATATAAGCATGCTTCTCAAATTACATCATAATGGGAACTCGTAATAAAAGTTGAATTGCTTGAAAAACTTGTCGAATAGATGTTAGTTTTGCAAATTGCTTGTTATTTCTTTTGAATATAAGTCCTGCAAAGTATACATATTTTGTTATAAATTTCTTTTCTTTATTTTTATAGTGTATCGTGCAATTGCATGATTGTGTCTTGATTTTCTTGATTTTAGGCAATACAAATGGAATACTGAATAAAATCGCTTCCGTACTCATACACTCAATGACAAAGATAGATCAGATATATCTCCATATTGGGTTAGTTTGTTCTTTAATTATCCAGTTTTTGAGTTATTTATTTCTTACTGTATATGCCAGTGTGATTGATCCTATTGGGCCACTCAGGGACAGGCGCATCAATCCCTTTTCTTCTATTGAGGCAGTGGGATTGGGATTGGGGTAAGAACAGTTCCGTGACAGCAACCCTGAGGTGTCTAGGGTCTGTTGTTGATATCTTAGGGTGGCTAGCTAAACCCTATGATATTGAAGGTGAGTCATTGACATGAGAATGAGGCGTGGGGACTTCTACATTGTGAGGTACAAGTCTTGTTTAAGGGAAAACAAATTAAAATTGACAAACTGTGTTGAATACAATTTGAATGTTTATTACATTCCTTATACTGCTAGTTGATGATTTGCTATTGTTGATTATGTTCTTGTTGTGGAAAGTAATCACACTTCCATAGAGGTTATCTATTCATATTCTAATCTATCTTGTTGACAAGTACTAAATGTTGGGATCTATATCCACTCTGAAAATGATTTAGATTGCATGTTATTTGATAGTGTTTGGTAGACATGTCTTATGTGTACTTAAGGTTCAACACTGCAACATGTGTTCCTGGTCTGACTGGAGGTGTGTCAAAAAGATGATATTATTGATATGTATTGATTCAAAATGCTTATATCTTGACTCGTTACTCATGCAGAAGGATTATTACTCTAAATTAAGTACCATCTATTGATTTATTCATAGACATGCTCATAAGATAATTTTTAAAGATTACATTTGGGTAGAGTGATCATGTTATCTGATTTACTAGATTATTATCATAAATTGGATTTTATTAGATGCTAGATCTATCTGCTCCACTTTCATTATTTTCAGGTTTCTTGGAAGTTCATTAACTTAATTTGATGTTGATGCATGTACCTAGCATGAGTGGGAGGTATCCACTCACTGGTGCTCTATATGAGTATCATGAGGTTCTTTCATATGTTTTTAGTTATAACACATTATAGCGAAGAGGTTGTGACAAAGAAGGTACAAATAGAATAATCTGGATAGAGAAGATTGCCCCTATAAACTCTCTTTCCTGGGATGGGTAGTACATTGGGTTTGCTAATTCATGTACATGTATCTATTGTAAATTGTATTGCACATGAGTCATAAGATTTGATTTTGGATTTTATGGAGTTGAATAAGATTTGTTTTATCTTATTGTGAGTCCTAGATGTGACATAGGTTTGTGAAAATTGTGAAGAAATAAAAAGTAAATATTTATCTATGTTTTTTTAATATTTTCTTTATCATCTTTGTCGGCAATGAAGTATTTTGTTGCTTAATCTGGGTTTAGGCATAGGTATCTTTCTAATGGTTGGCATTTGTGTTTATCAAAAGAGAGGTCTCCACAAGTATAATAGCCTAGGTTAGATGAGTCTACAAGGACAATAGGATCTAAGATTAAATGTTAATTTGGATGTCAAATATATAACTTGAATGATGTGCATACTGACTGAACTCATTATCTAGATGCTCTAGTCAAGTATTTGGGTGTTAAGATAAGCTAGTATGGAACTACTGACTGTACTTCTTTTGGTTTCCCTGACCAAACATATAGATGACTATAGTTTGGGAATATAATAAGATGCATGATGATAAAATATAAGAATGTTAATAAAATGGTGAAAGTGAAAAGAATTTATAATTCAATATCAAACCTATGACATGAAAGAAATTTAATTTAAAAAGGATGAAAGCCTAATGCATTATGAAGATAATTCCTAGTGAGGTTGAATTTTAAATTGTAAGAAAAAGCCATAAATTAATAATGATGCACACGAAATGTTCTTCTTTATGAAGGAAACTGATTAATGTAGATATAATGTAGAATGAATTATAATCTTGATATATGAGATACATAATAAAAATTTAAAAGAATGTGAAAGGTGATGTGAATCACATCTTGATAAATGATGTACTACTAAGATTTGTGAAGTAAGAGTTTGTAATACACAAAGACAAATATGATAATGACAAAAGATGAATAAAAGAAAGATAAACAGGAAATTATTCTACTTGAATGTCGAGAGAGATGAATGATTAGATGATATGATATTATTCCACAACTTTAATTGGATTTCGGGATGAAATCCTATAAGGAGAGGAATTTGTAATGACCCATTTTCAAATTAGTCATCTAATTAGGGTTTACTTGGATGATTGCATGCTTAACCAGATTGATTTTTTTTAAAGCTTGAGTAATGATATCACTTTACTTTTAATGCTTTAAACCTAATGAAAAGCTTTAATCATATTTTTATTCACATAATTAGGGTTTAAGAATTGAAAATGCTAATAGGACAAAATTAGGGTTTTGATGGCATACATATACAAAATTTGATAAGTATAGTGGTGTACTAAATGATTATTAGTATTTTATGTACAACATTGATTTAGTTCAAATTTAGATATAGTTTGCAAAAATCAATTATTAGTGTTATTGCAAAATACTAGAATTTTGGAAGAATATTCTGACATGTTTCTCGACTGAGTTTTCCTAGGAGAAACTCAGTCGACCATGTAATTAGATTGAAATATAGCAGTTAGATTTTTAAATTTTATCTTTTCATTGATACATCCAATTGATTTGAAATATTAAATGAAGTCTGGAAACTCCAATTTATACATGTTGTTAAATTTTTATTATTTTGTGATGATATTTGATTTCCAAATAGTGTGGTTTTAGTTGAGTTTCACACTGGAAAAACTCAGCCGACTGTACATTTTGATTGAAACTCTGAATGATCTATTTTTTTTTCAAAACTCAAAAATATTACTTTAGATAACATGATAATTTTTATAATTTTTGGAGGAGGTTTAAACTATTTAGTATACAATTTTCAATAACATTTTTTGACAGTAAAATCTATTGAAATAAAAAAAGTATAAGTTGGGTCAATTTCAAGTACCCTAATTGATCTATATGAACAACCAAGAACCCAAGGAGATCTCATATTTTGTGATCAATTCCAGAGATACAAAATCCTTGAGAAAGAGGAGATCTAGGGTTTTGAGAGGAGAAAGTGGTGGAGATGTTGACCTACAATTTGACTATCCAAGATATTATGAAATCAAAGTTTTTGTGTTGAGACGAGGAAGAAATGGATTCCATAGCTAGAGTTTGATTGATTTCAAAATATTCATAGTTTGACCTATGCTTTTAATATGCTTGTCACCTCATCTATGTGTTTTTCTCCCACTTAAAGTATGTATTCAAGTTGAAAGCCTAATTCTATTTGGCTAAAATAATAAAAAACTTACTTGTATTTGTACGTGATTGTGTATCATTTTGGAAAGATATTAGGGAATTAAATTCTACTAATTTTGATTATTTTTCATTAAATGGAACTTCCTTAGTTCATGATATATTGGTTGAGGTTCCATCGAAAATTCTATGGATATATGACTATGTTATTCCATGTGAACATCACCTAAAAATCAACCTAATGGCCAACGTGCTTGGGAATTGAATTGACATGTATAAAATCATATTTGAATTGTATTGTAATGAATTATACAAATTTTTTGTTGAGTCGTAATGAAATTGAATATGATATATACATAGGGATCAATATAAGGTGGTGGTATTCCCTATTTAGGGTTTGTGTTGAGGAATTGAATTAAATGAGAAAATTAATCAATGTATACTTATAATTGAAGTATTATTTATGTGAAAATTGAAACTTTGGTTTCCCTGTGTGTTAATATCCCCAATGAACCCTTGTGCACCATGATGAGATCATTGAATTATATAATTTTTATGATATGTTGAACCAAGAAAGACTTCTTAAAATCCCTAGAAGTTTAGTATTAAGACAAGTTTGAATGATAAATCTAGTATATAAGGTTGTAAATGTGCCGGAATGACATATTTGTTGGTATTATTACTTTAATTGAAGATGATGAGTCTTACTGGTATGAACTAATACTAATGAATCTATTTTAGTATGGCTTATGAAATGATGAGTAAACCCTTAAATGAATGTAGGTCCTTTTGAACAAGCTACATAACAATGAATTGGGAAGAATATGTAGATATTATGATGTAAGCACGTGTAAACTTTGCCATTCTTTTAAGCTAAAGTGAGTAGTATAATAAAGAATGATCAATTTTTATTATGGGAATGACACTAAAAGTCAATGACATGGAACACTTATCTAAATTTAAGAAATGATATGAACAAAAGTGTACTAAATTGTGATAGCAAGTTAAAGATGAAACTAATGAAGTTATTATGACTGGTCTTTAATATTTTATTTGAATTACATCTGGAATAACCCAAATTGAAAGAAATATACTAAAACTAGACATTGATGGATGTCAACTAGAAGAGAAGCATTGTATATCAAGTGAATTAAAAGTGATTAGTTCCAATAATGTAATTAACATGACATGAAATAAGTTGAGAGGATTGAATATGAAACAAAGGAAAAAGATGAGAATTAGTAGAAAAATCTAAGAACCTAACACTAACCCTAAAATGAAGAGTTAGATGATGCTAATTAATAATGGTTTTCAAATGAGGGATTAAGGAATGCACATAACTGTAGTTGAATTCAATTAAAATATGAGGATCAAACATCTAATTAATTTACAAGAATGTATTCTTGGATTGTGATTGTTTGATAGAATAGTTTTACTATATGGATGAACTATTATGATGGACTTCAAATGACATTCAACATGTGTTGATGAGTAACCCTAACTGAAGAATGTGATATAAAGGAAGAAGAGAACTAAGTCTATTATGCACGTATATGCATTAAATTTATTTGCATCTATTGAAATTGGATGTGATAAGTATATGTTGTTTGATAAATCTATTTTGAGTATGATGAATAATACAAGATATATATATTCTTTAATGTTTCTACTTATAATTCCTATGTGAATGTTAGTTGAGAACTGTGATATGAAATGAACTAATAAGAAATATGTTGGGATTGAATTTAACATGCAACTATTAACATTTGAGAAACCCTAATGAGGGTAAATGTTGCACAATGAGATTTTGTCTCAGGCTGAAAGCCCACTAATTATGAGAAAACCCTGATAGGTTAAATGATAGATAATGATATTATATCTTGAGGTGACATTCAATTGATGATGATTGCCGAAATGATGTAGAAAATGGAAAGAATGATATGTTTTGCAAATTGTAGATTTTTTGTTCTTCTTTCATTGATCATTATCTTTTTAATAAGCCTAATATGTATGTTTCATGTCATTCTAGTGACTTGAGAGTACACATGTGTGATGCATGGTGTTTTGAATTAGTTGTAGTAAAAGGGATTAATAACAAGTCAAATAATTACACATCTAGTTAGGTTCCATGAACACTGTGAGTTCCTCCCAAGGACCACACTAGGAAATAAAACTGACGTCCTTGTAGGAATTGATGAATTATGAGAAGGATTTCCAGAGTGTTGATCGAGACCTTAAAGGTTAGACCTATAGGATTTAGAAGTGAATCATCTAGAGTGGCTCTTCCCTAAATTCTTGATGTGAAAGTCTATGTCCATGAGGAATAGACTCTGATGAAATGAATTATGTGACATGTGAAACTATGTGCAATGATGTGACATGTGATATACTATTTTGTTGGTTCCTATCTATTATACCTGAGATGAGGACATGATCTTCTTTAAGGAACCCTGAGGTGGATAGGGTCTGCTGTTGATATCGTAGGGTGTCTGACTAAACCTTAACATAGTGACAACCAGTTGTAGACATGAGAATTAGGTTTGGCAACTTCTACTTCGTGAGGTATAAGCCAAGTAGTTTCTAGGAAAATGAATAAAAGATGACAAGCCATGTAGAATACGATTTAAATGTTTATTACATTACTTCTACCGCTAGATGATGATTTTCTATTATTGATTATGTTCTTGTTGTGAAAGTGATCATGCTATCATAGAGTTTATGTATTTCAAATTCTTATATATCTTGTTGACAAGTAGTAAATGTTGAGATTTATATTCACTCTGAATATAGTTTTGATTGCTTGTCATTTGATAGTGCTATTTCCTACACATGTCTTATGTGTACTTCAGCTTCGGGATTGTAGGATTTGTTCTTGGTCTTGCTGGTGGAGTGTCATAGAAAGAATTTTATTGTTATGTATTGATTCAAAATTCTTAGATCTTGACTTGTTACTCATCCAAAAGGATTGTTACTCTGAATTAAGTAACATCAATTGATTTGTTCATAGACATTCTCTAAAGATAACTTTTAAAGATTTCATTTGGTCAGAGTGATCATCTTATCTGATTGACTAGCTTATTATCATAAACTTGATTTGATCAGATGCTAGATCTATCTACTAGAATTTTCATTATTTATCAGTTTCTCTTATGTTCACTACACCTAATTTGACGTTGATGCATGTGCCTAGCTTGAGTGGGATGTATCCACTCACTGGGGCTCTATATGAGTTTCATGAGTTTTTTTAATTGTATTTAGGTATAATGATATTCATCAGAGTGGTTGTGACAAAGGAGATATAAATATAATAATATGGATAGAGTAGATTGTCCCTGTACAACATGTTTCCCATGATGGAGTTTATATTGAGTTTGTTGTTTCATGTACATGTATCTATTTTAAACAAAACACATAATATTTGATTCTGGTTTTTATGGAGTTGAATAAAATTTGTGTTCTCTTATTGCAAGGTCCTTGATGTGACACATGTTTGTGATAATTGTGAAGAAACAAAAAGAAAAAATTAATTGTGTTTTTTGTATATTTTATTCATCATCTTTGTTGATAATGAAGTATTTTGTTTCTTAATCTAGGTTTAGGCATAGGGATTCTCTAAATGGTTGGAATTTGTGCTGATCAAATAATAGGTATCCTTAGAAATAGCCTCCTAAAGTCAAGAAAAAATCCAACTCAACCTGACAACTTGGAGATCATCCCCCACCTCCATCCGTACTACTGTAGCAGTAGATTTAGGACCAGCCAATAGATACTATTCTTGCATCTTTTGGAAAATTTCACTTGGGTAAACTTTCACATGTCTCACTCTCGGTATTTTCCCCTTTGTTTCTACCTGTCTCGTGCCTTAGGGTTCTGTCCCTTGCCTTCCTTATCCGTCTCCTTGCCCTAGCTCCACCAAGGTTATCGCATTTATCTTTTCACCTAAGAAGACTTTCTCCCTATCAAGAGGTGCAGTCGACTCTGAGAAGCTCCCTTGATCTTGGATGGACACTAGGCACAATTGTTCAGGGTTCAGAAGCACCTTTCTCCCTGACTCCAGTGAGGTGTGCAGTAATAGGCCTGCCCCATCCCGCATAAAAGAATGCAAGAAAAGGACACATAGTAGGCATCAAATTCACATTGTGTGACCATCCTCCTCTACTAGTTGTTCGTTGGGAATCCAAAGGAAAACCTAAGTCAGAGAAACTATGGGTGGCATACTACCATAATGGGTGATTGCAGGCCCTAAGAACTACCTTCTGGCAATGCGCCGCAGTTGAGGACTGACGAGGCTATTATTGTAACATCCCTGACCTGGGTTATGAGTTAACCCAAGGTGTTTTGCCTAAATATGTAATTAAATCTTCATGATTAACTCTGAGCATGTAATTAAGTTTCTCAGAAACATATCTTTCAGTAATTGCTCCTTTTTATTTAAAGTTGTAGCATTGTTTTGATATACAGGGACCTATGTACAATTTACCCAGTTGAAAAGGTTAACTTGTAATTTGCACATGATGAGATGTTCCTATGATGTAGAGACATCATGAGAATCTTTTTGGTAAAGTTTGAGGGATTTCCCAAGCTTGGACACCAAGGTGCAGTTGTGGAAGCAATCCCGGTGCTTGAAATCCTAATTTGGGGTAAAAATGCAGTTTACCCAAATTAAGGGATGCAATTTGTAAAATATATCATCTAATGTATCTTTTAAAGACTCTTGCCATCATTTAGAGAAGAAATGATGAGGAAGTCACCTCAATTAAATTATCAAGTTATGAAATATACCTTGGGATTTAATAATCAGGGTATATGTGCAATAGCTCTTTATGTATGTACCTTAGTATTAGGTTGATCTTCTTTGCCTCCTTTTCTTGAATGGTTTGTCCTTAGAATAAAGAGGAAGGGACGAGCAAGTAATGAAGGAAGGACCTAGTTGTAATTATGGGAAACACATGGTCCTTTAATAAAATATCACCCAAGTATATATATTCACCTTTGTCTCCCAAGCAAAGGAAAACTTTCCTTCGTACACTTCACTTTTCTTCCTTGCTTGGCCGACTAGGAGCAGCCTGGAGCTCAAGAGAAATGACCAAGGGTGCAAGGTAGGTTTGGGATCTTCTTCTTACCCAATTCTATGGTTAAAACTCGGATTCAAGGACAAATTGATGATTAGCTCACAAAGCTCTACCTTTCTAGCCATCTCTTTTCATCTTTCCCTGGAGATTTCGCCTTGGTCGACCTGTAGAAGATCAAGGATGCCATTAAAGCTTGGAGCTCAAGGAGCAAGCTTTAGGTGGGTTTTATAACTCTAAACCCATGTTTTGTTATATACATCTTGTTTATGTTTGTAGATGATAGTTCTTCTTCTTCTTCTCTACTTTTTCTTGCTATCTTGCAAGCAAATCCGTGGGTTAACAGTGTTGTTCTCGAGCTAGAAGATGAAGGCGTGGTTTCCAAGAAAAACCCACCGTTTACACTGTCTCGATCGGTCCTCGCGACTACGAGAGGACAATCGGTCCTCGCGACCGTGAGAGGACAGTCGATCCTCGCGACCACGAGAGGACAGTCGGTCCTCGCCACTGTGAGAGGACAGACGGCCCTCGCGACCGTGAGAGGACAGACGGTCCTCGCAACCGCGAGAGGACAATCGGTCCTCGCGACCGCGAGAGGACAAACAGCCCTCGCGACCGTGAGAGGGCAAACAGTCCTCATGACCGTTTGGACCCATTGACCGAGCGTGGACCGTATAAGAAATCTGTTCCTAATTACGTAGGCTAATCACCCCGAAAAAATTGAGAAGTTAACTCCAAAGGAATTAGGAGATAGGGCCTTTTAAAATTAACAACTTTAATTGAAGTTTTCCTATTTTTCAAAAGGTCTGAGTTTTTCCTTTTTGGGAAAATGATCTCAAGACCGAGAGGACAATCACCCAAGACCGTTTGAAGGTATAGGGTTAAGTTAATTTGATCAATTAAGGACCTAATGGCAATAATTTATCAATTAAACAAAATTCTGATTTTGTGATTCAATCATGGTTTAACCCCTATCAAATCACACTAGTATTTGATGAAATCTTGGGCAAACGGTCTCAAGACCATGTGGGGTCCACCCAAATGATCTCAAGACCGTTTGGGCCAAGTTTGGGCCCATTTGGAGCTCAATTGAAGGGTTCAACCTTGCGTTAATACACATTGTTGAGTGTCGATGGGTGAACTTTGATAGACCCTAATTCGTCAACAATTAAGGGTCAATTGAATGACCATTGGTTAAGCATAATCTTAATTGACCTAATCCATAAGTGGTCACCATGACTTTGACCTTTTGAGGGCTTTAGCTATGGTTGACATCATCGGTTGTAACCATTGAACTTTGTTGATGGTCCAAGCGGTTGAGACCATGTGAACCTCGCGGTCTCACAACCGTGAGAGGCCTCGCGGTCTCATGACCGTGAGAGGCCTCGCAGTCTCACGACTGTGAGAGGGTTCGCGGTCTCACGACCGTGAGAGGGTTCGCGGTCTCACGACTGAGAGAGGGCTCGCGGTCTTAAGACCGGGAGGGGCCTCGCGGTCTTGAGATCAAAAGTGAGCAAACAGACTACATAACCCTCGCGGTCTTGGAGCAAGTTGATGGCTTGCGGTCGTGAACCCAAGTTGATGGCTCGCGGTCGTGAAGCCAAGTTGATGGCTCACAGTCGTGAAGCCAAGCTGATGGCTCGCGGTCGTGAAGCCAAGTTGATGGCTCGCAGTCGTGAAGCCAAGTTGATGGTTCGCGGTCGTGAAGCCAAGTTGATGGCTCGCGGTCGTGAAGCCAAGCTGATGGCTCGTGGTCGTGAAGCCAAGTTGATGGCTCGCGGTCTTGGAGTAAGATGAAGGCTCGCGATCTTGGAAGTCAAAATTGGCTAAACGGTCAACCCTCTCAAACGATCTCAAATCTTTTAGAATTGAAGGTTGACTTCACTCAATCTTTTGAAAATATATAAATGGGTCTTTTATGCCCAAATCTAAACCCTAATGATAACCTAGGACATTAAGGGATTATTTGACTAATGACTTGACGATAATGATGATCAATGGGGCAAATTACCAAAATACCCTTGATGGGTCAATTGAGTAATACCTTGATCAATCAAACCCTAATCACATGGTGGTGATGTTTTTGGCTATGATGACTTAATCCAACCTGAGCTAGAGTGGTGCTAGCACCCTCTACTAGTATGAGGAGAGAGAAAGTACTTCTAGAGAGAGAAAATACTTCTAGAGAGAGAGAGTACCCTTGTTAGGAGGAAACTCAATTAAAGGACCTTTAATACACATAGATGTGCATAATTAGGGTATGATTCACCGGTGTGAAGTCATAGAAACCCTAATTATGACGAATGATGAATCTTTAACTAATATGAGAGCATCAATGATAATGATACTCATACATGATGATGTTATGAGTTCAATCCAATGTAATATGAATAGTAAACCCTAATTCAAGGGTGATAACATGTAATGAGAATAGTAAACTCCAATTGATGAATATCAGAGGAATTAAATGTTATGATAAGAGAGGGAAATGTATTCCTTATTTTGTATTACCCTTATCAGTCGAATTAACCATGTAGGTTCAGATATGAAGGTGATATTATCCAGGTATGGATATTGATGTTATATTCATTGAAGGCATGTTGTTAGCCTTATGAATAAGAACCGTAACTTGATGTCCAGTCAGTGGCATCCCATGAGTTAATGTGTTGTAAGAGCCATGAACACTTTCAAAGTCATGCTTTAGAGATGACTTGTGATGAGTATGATGAGAAATTATGATTGATATGAGTTAGGCATGTTACATTTAGTATTCTTCCTTTATAGCTGTTATGCTACTATTTTGTTTGAAGAACTATGTATGTTGTTAAAGAATATTGAATGTACCTAACTAATCAAGTATAATGTAGAGCCATGATCATAGATCCATCATTGTCAGAGATCAAGTGATGGTGAAACAGGCTTTCCTCATGGAACTCCTGGAGCACATACTTTTGAGTATGTGGGTTACATGGATGTGTAGAACCTTACATCCTAGTGTAGGAAAGTGATGTAGATGTGTAATCCATCCATCCTTCACTATAGTTCCATACTGTATCAGTGGTAGGTGAACATGAAACCTCCTGATGACAAAGAAAACACAGATATCCGTATCAGTGGAGATAAACATGAAATCTCCTGATGACGAAGAGAGTACAGAACGCCACTGTGACTCTAAAATAGCGAAGGACTAGTTTACCCTGGTGAGCTATAGTAGTAGAGACACGAGATGTCCTACAAGTGATCCTCATACTGATTGAGGAAGGTGAAGGTCATGAGAATCCGGCTCTCTTGATGACCTATGTATGATACTGATGTGACTTCTCAGCGATCAGTTGGAGTATGAGTGGTAATGCCTCATCTCCACAGGGCATAATGTTGTGTGTAAAACATAATCAACCACGTAATATACTTGTTAGAGATAACTCCAAGTTAGTTGATTTATGTTACAATGTAATAGTGTTTATATTTCTTCATACCTCATAATTGATGAGTTCTTGGTTATAGTTGCAATTGTTATTGAGTACATTTAAGGCTTTACTACTTAAGATATTCTTTGATGTTATTATAAAGCTTCTGGCGGAGAGTTATAACTCTCGCTGGGACAATTATGTAAAATTGTCTCACCTCGTAGATTTCAATCTTTTAGGTGGACGTCGGAGATGAAGGAATCAACCTACAGGTGATCAGTCTCAGCAGCAGCACCAGGAGCAGTTGTAGAATCTCAGGTGGAGATTATCCTTCCATATGGTGTAGTTAGAGTCGGTCCTATGTGTCCTCTGTACTCTCAGGTCTTGGAGTCTTTTGTTATGTGATCTTGAGATTTTGTATCTTGATGTATATAATTACTCAAGAAGTAATTATCCTGAGATGTAAACAATTTATCTCTCTTAATGAAAGAAGCTTTTATGGATCCAAGCTTTTATCTCGAAAAGTTTTATTTTCTCATGATTTTTGTCTTCCGCTGATTATCGAATCTCTTCCGCTAAGTTTTAATCGTGTTTATGTCATGGTTTGGAGATCATAGCCCACAATTATAGAGGTTGGCAGGGTCGATTGTGGTGCAGACCCCCTATTACGGGCCCAAGAATTCTAGGAAGGGTGGATGGCGCCTCTCCAGTCACTCCTTGAGCTATTTTGGACATAAAATATATGAATTTTAAGGAAGGGTGTAAGACTTACCTAATTTATGTGATTTTGGACCCTAGCCCTTGGATCTAGATGTAAGGGTCCAAAATCACATAAATTAGGTAAGTCTTACATAAGTTCTATCCAATCACTCCTTGAGCTATTTTGGACATAAAATATATGAATTTTAATTTGGAGAACATGATCTACCTAATAAAAATATTTTTTAAGACCTAGTTTTTCTCTTATCTTCTTTAGTTTTCTAAATTCAGTCACTTTATGATCCTTGTTTAGTAATCAATATCGATCATTCACTATATGCAAATATAATGATCTTTAGTCAGATCCCCTGAAATAGTAGGATCAACTTTCCTCCACTATGATATATCCTTGGAGTACCTAAATGCACCCAAAATCATTTGAACTTCTATGCTCATCCTTGACCTAAAAGTGACTCATTTATGTAGTTGCATGCTATAATTTGATGAAGTTTGAATTTTTGGCTTAATTTTTCATCATCTAATCTATCAATATGGAAATCAGTCAATGTTATGATGTTTTGTAAAAAACTTTTTTGTTCTTTGATGTCTATTTCCATGTTGGTCCCTTAACGCCTGAAGTACACAGTTGTGCTTTAAAATGACCAAGTAGACCTAGTTGGCTTCCATAGGATGAAATATGACTCCTATGCTAAACCCATGCTCTATCTTTTTTAAATACTTAGATTCATCACTCTTGTAGGACCACTACAAACATGATATATTCAATGCTCTTATGCTTATATATCTTGGAAACATTACGATATCACATGAAATGTATCTAACATGATAAATTATGATGTTTCATGAATTGATCATGATGATAACCTGATCTATCATGTATCCCTTATATCCAAATCAGATGTTATCTTCATTTAATATTACTCATAATATGGATGGTTTTCCTAGACAAAGGCATTAATGATAATTGTGCTATGTTGAATCGATACATACATGTCTGGAATTTTGGGAATCATGTTTCATTTTTTTGAAACCTAGGTCTAAGGGAACCTCCAAATGAGTGATTAGATGTTTAGATTTGCAAGACCTTATTTATCTTAGACCCTCTATTATGTCTTTTTAGATCTTAGGTACTCCTTTGAGTTGGGCCTTCTCTAGGATCTTACTCCCTGCTTATGACTTGTTCATTACTCGCAAGGTAATTTTTTTTAACCCTACTATGATATTGGATTGCTTGCATGTATTCTCATATGAATGATTAGATACTTACTTTAATTGATTGAGATAAGGTTTCTAAAATACTACTTTCATGTTTGGTTATCATATGTTGATAAACCTTGAACATAATATAATGAAATCCATTTTAATATAATGGATAAAAGAAATGAAGAACACACTTTGTATAAAAGATTGTTGTCAACTTTCCTCACTGTGTTACTTGTGATTGCCTAGTACTCGTTCTAGACAAGTATTGTTTATATATTCTTAAACTATTTACATGCATTTTCGTAGTGGACTTAATGATTCAACACTAATATATTTTGTTTATCAAATTTGTAGTTTCCAAATGAAGATCTATTTCTCTCAAGACTCTAACCTCTAGAATGAATTACAAATGGATATTCTTGAATATAGAAATGGGTGCATATCTCTATCTCCATGGTTAGTATCGTGCTATCTTTTTAGTTTTGTTATTGCCTTTTTCATATATAGTACTTGTGTAAAACTATGTGTTATTCTATGGATGAGTGCCAAAACCCTACATCCATGGACCCAGTAGTCAGTGGGAGTGGGATGAGGGCAACAAACAATTCCTTGAAAATTACATTGGCAGTGGATTTCCATAACCAATTATGACATCATAAGCAATGAGTGGTGCATAGTGACACATCATTTCTATCCAAGTAATTAGGAAAGTTGGAGAACAATTTCAACCTACAATCTGTGATCAGTGTTATTGTGATCATATAGTTCCGTTGTCTTTGATATTCAGATTGAACTCAAGTCATGGAATTGTTATCCACTCAATGTTCAATCCATGTTCCCTGAACTAGAGCACACTTTCTGCGATGCATATGATCTCACATATCATATATTGAGTCACATGAGTATGACCATACAATTCTCAGTATCACTTATGAAAAGTCCTATGGATGCAATCTCTTATAGGAGGGACAAATCTCATCTACATCACTCACACTCAGCCCCCATGTGGCATAATGCACCTGAGCACCACCTTTATGGCTACCCTTATGTAGGATCACGGTGGATGATGTCAAAGTACATGAATGAGCTGTTATGAAAGTAGTGACTTCAGGTCTAAGAACCAAAATCACCACTATCACTATGAGAGTTGTTTCTGACTACCATTCCATGGTCTATATGTATCACTCTCATGGTGGGTCTGTATGATGCACTGTTCTATAACATATACATGTGTGTTTGACTTGATATCACATATCATGACTAATGAGACTTTATCTTCATTCAACACCCACTTTAGTCTTATGTATTATTGTTGTCTATTATACTTCCACAATAATATCTGACTTGGGACATAAAAGGATGTATGTACTCATAGCATGCACATGATCTCACTGTTCAAGTCACATACATGAAGACGTACATCATGGTGTAACATCATTCTTTATACATCTACTTATGCTTGTGTCAGCATCTAATGATAGAGACAAACATAATTGATGGAATTACCTTTATGATTTGTCAAATTAGGTATTTAATGCCACATTCCAATCATCATATGATTGGCTCTCTAGGTATGCATACTAGAAATTTCATATGATGTTGCAAAAAACTCTAAATCTCAACCTGTATATTCTACCACCGAAGACCCAACCCTACTGTTATTCCAACACTGGACAAGAAAAGTCCATTCACAAACCCACATCTTCTCTTCACATCATCCAACTTATGATCAGCTACCTTGGATTCCAAGATGAAAATTGAGATAACTGTCCTATACCATGACCGGAGAGCTTTCATACTAGCATATTTACTCATGTTCCATTAGTTAAGATTAAAATTTCCATTGTTGTTCGCAGGTGTGGTCTACACCAATACTATCTACTTGAAGTAAAAAACCCCTTCATTATAAGAAATGAACCCCACCATCAATTTTTTTCCTTGAGTATAATTTTTTTCGTTTAACTCACCATCAATTTCCATAGAACTATTTGCATGTCTATGATATCATTTATTAATGTTGATACTTTCCTCATCTTCCTACTCTTTGTCCTCCATTGCCCCCTCTTGCATCCCCTTTCGCCTCACTATAAGAGATTTCCTCAAATTTTTATTATTATTTGTTTTGTCATATTCATCGTTGCCATCTTCTCATGGACCTTCTTCTTACTCTTACCTCTCATTGGCAATAAATCAGAAGACAGACCGCTAGTAAAACACAATCCCTACACCTCATTTACTAATGCTTGTATCCTATTTTTGATGTTTGTCCCTGGGTTCATGTATGGATTGATATAGTTAAAGACTCTAGCTGCATTGACTGTGTTTCTAACTTAACTTGAATGACTTCAAGAAGTACACCCCCACAGGGTGTGGGGAGAGACCGATCAATAGGACCTTCTTGCACAAATACCTTTTCACTATTAATCTCTTCTCAAGAACCTCCACCACCTCTTGAATTTTTCGCAGTCTCTTGCATATTCTAACCCCTTATATAAGAAATTACCCTATGCATATTCCACCTTTCAATCAATGTTAGACTCTGGCCTTATTGATCAATGACTGCCTTTTAAGTCTCATGCCTTCATTCTAGAATATGATACTTTTTCAGTGAGACACAACAACTTGGCACTAGTTGTTCAGATGAGGCCCCTTCTTCATCGAGCCACACTACTATGGAAGTTTCACCCTATTTCCTATCCTATCGACTAGATAAACAAGATCCCTCTTATTTTACATGAAAATTAATTGTCTACTTTGTTGAATCCTCTCATTATTAACTCATTTTTAAAGTTAATCTTGGTTTTTGGCGATACCCTATGCCATGCTCCTCATGGCCTCACTTGTTCTTCATCGTCTTCTTTTTGCATAAATCCATATCCCAATGACCTAATATACCACGTATGTAGTGGTTATTTAGCAACAATTCATATTTCAATTCCAAATCAAGGGTATGGTGTTTCTTGTCTTTGATTTTATAACTCCAGTTTAGCAGCTTTGTAATATCCAATCCTATTAGGATCCAAATAGAGAACTCCCAATCTAGTTCATCTCGGTCAAGTTCAATACCCTGCCAACTCTAATGGCTATGATAAACACCGATGTTTGTGATCGATAACCTAGTGTCATGCCATATGCCATGACCTAAAATATAAACTTTTTGAATGTGATCATTCTTGGTAGTTTAGACTCATCCACTTCCTTTTTCAATAACAACATATTCTCAAAATTTCAAGGCCTCCATCAAGGACCTTTTGGTTGTCCTTCCAATGAATGAATTGGATCATGAAAGCCTTACTATCAATCTGTTTGAAGAGAACTTTGTTCTTTAAATCCCACACAAGAATTAACATATACTTTAAAACCAAAATGGTGTATGTTTTGTCCTTGCAGTCAAAGCCAATCTCACGTGTTCCACTTCATCTACTAAAT